>PVJX010037418.1:0-16961 GCA_004027295.1 Dolichotis patagonum
CTGTCGCATGTATCATTGCCCCAGTTGAGTCCCTGGACTCACAACCTCAGCACCTGCCGGTGGCCATTCCCCCTCTGCCCCTTTCCTGCCTCGGCTGAGATTACTAGGTCTTTGCTGATGGCTTGGAAAGCCGAGTCAGTGAATCCTGGTCCTCCCTGTCACGCTGCCGTCTCCTGCCCAGTGAGATCTGAGGCTTGCTGAGAGCTCCTTCCAGAACCCTCCGTACCACATCACATCACCTAACCTGCAATGCAGTTAGTTCAGCTCCTGCTAAGGGAAAATAGAATGGGTCCTTCCGAACCACAGATTTCACAACCAGGGGTTCAACCAACTGTGGTTTGAAAATGTTCGGAGTAAAATATGTCTGCAGTCAACGCAGAGAGTGTACTTTACACTGTGTGAATTCCCTAAACAATACAGTGTAACAAACGCTGGCCGGGCATTGACCTTGAATGGGGCATCAGGTTCAGCTGGAGATTACCGGAAGGACGCAGAGGTGGTGGATGGGCACATGCAGATGTCACCCCTTGTTATGGATTAAAAACTGGTGGTCAGCTTCACAGCAGCTGTATTAAATCAGCATGGTGCTGAGTGCAGATGGCCCACCTGAGGAAGGTCACCAGCATAAGAGGAGACCCGGAGAGGAAGAGCAGTGTTGCGGGTCCTCCTAAGTGTTGCTGTTGTTTGGAGCCGTTGATTCTCCTGGAGGAGCGTGTCACACTGGCTCCCCTGAGATGAACTCAGCTGCTATCATCAGAGGAGCTCGGAACCTTGTCACTGAGCGTGGCTGTGGTTCACTTTGGGGGAGTCTGGGCCTTACTTTGAGCATCGCTGCATGGCTCAGAGGAGAAGATGTGTGCTGTTTAATCTCCAGGAGAAGCGGTCACGCTGGCTTCCTGATAGGTACTCAGCTGTTCCAATCACCGGAGGAGCTCGGGACTCTGCTGTCACTGAGGATGGCTGTGGTAATTTCAGGGCAGCCCTGGTCCTTTAGCATCACTTCCTGGCTCCAGTGTGGAACCCTCAACCTGCTGGCACACATCCTTCACCTCGCTGGCACAGACTTTCTGGCTTCTGCTGCTGATCTTTGGGCCTTTCCAGTGTAAATCTGTGAAACAGACTGGCGTGAGGCCTTGGCGTGGACTCTATGCCTCCAGTTGGACTCATGGGAGGCGTTGTCATGGGCTCTAGGTCTTCAGCTGGACTCATGCAGGGCATCACTGTGGGATCCAGGTCCTTGGCTGGATTTTTCAAGGTCTTTAGTGTTGTAGGCAGATTTCCTGCACTTTCTTATATTTAACTCTGGGTGACCATCATAAAATAATATTATAAATTCTGTGTCCTGTAAGTAATTGTTCTCCTTGGAACCCCTGACTATAGCACCCTATAGTTATGTTTGGACTTGGTCATCCTCAGATGTCAGTGTCATCTGGGGCACCTGGGACTTCCCCACCTAGGACACGGGGCAGCTGTGTACTACGGCATATGAAATGACATCATGGAAACCTTCTTGCAAGGAGACTTTCTGAAGAGGACGTGTCAAAGGAGCAGAACGAGCAAATTCATTGACACTGAGATGTAATTGACTCACTGACTTAAATATCTTTTTAAACCTTTGGATTCACTTAAGATGTCAAGAGTTTACTTCAAATTCACTTGCCTGGATAAAGAATGGGCTAAAGATAGTTTCTACGCCCACTCGGTTACACGTTAAGGAAAGAGTTTTTGCTTTCTTGGAAATTTAAGAATGAAACCTTTCTCCCTGTTTTCAGAAAAAACATTTATTTTTCCTATTGATCTTTGTATTTTTCCTACTTCGTCATACAGAAAATAGTCTTAGGCCATGTGTCACAAAGTTTAACTTAATTGATATTAAATACAGTTTCAATTTTAATTTTCAGTCAAGTGTGGGTCATTTTAATTCCTTCACAGCAGCGCGAGGCCGGTGGTTACCACATGAGAGAGTACAAATAACACAGTATTTGCTTCTGCATGGAAAGTGACGTTTGGACAGCTGTGAGCCAAAGCCCAAAGCCGAAGTGGCTGTCCCCTTTCAGGCTGTGCACATTGAGATGAGAGGCCTGCGGGAGCGGATTCTCTGTGAGACCCGCTGTGAGAACAGAGCTCTGACCAGCAGGACCCAGCATTACAGACTCAAGATGCTCCCCGGGGCACCACTAGTAACAAAGCAAAGGCCAGCGGAGAAGCATCCACAACAGAACTGGACACTAAGCACAAAAATCCCACCCCTCTTCATTTCCCTGGAATCCCAACCTTCACGAAGACTGAATGGGCTTTCTTTGCTTTTGTTTTTTTTAATACCAAACTCCTTTGGGAACAAAACTTGACCTGAATTGGCATGAAGTTATTTATTGTGTTTATTTATGCCACTGGGTATAAACCCCACGTGTCTTGCTCCCCCCATTAATGTGTTTGATTGTAAAGTACCGCTCCAGACCTCAGTGGGGCCCATTCGGTAAGACACAGTGGATAAATGCACTACTTGTGTAAACTCCAAACAAATTTTAAATTCTGAAATCCATCTGGACCCACAGGGTTTGGCAAATGGATTCTGGGTCTGTATTAATCATCAGCCACACAGGAATAAATTAGATCTACATGCACAAACTCGGATAAATAAAATGGCTGGGAAAGGAAGTAAGGAAGAGGGAAAAGGTGCGATGCGACCTCTATAAATTACAGCACTCTGACGCCACAGCACCCTTGCTGTCTGAGGACCTGCCAGGGAGTGGCCCAGGGTGCCCTGAGCAGGGAGGCACCAGGGTGGTCCGATGTGGATGCCCACAGAGGGGGCGGAAAGCCCACACGGAGGGCTGGGGAGACAGGAAGGCCCCCCAGCACACAGAGCCATGGGGAAAAGAGCCCGTCAGGCCTGAAGGAGGTGCTGGCAACGCTGGCCAATTCTGTATAGCTGGGGTGTGAAGATCAGCCTATGGATGATTCTTAAATGGATTTTAAAAACAACTACTTCCTGTTGACCAAAAAGACTTCGAATAGATCTACCTTCTATGGGGCAGCATACAAACTTCCCCCCACAGGACGGGTCTTGAGTCTCAGTGCTAGGGCAGTGGTTATCTCTGGTTTGCCCAGTTCACACCTGGCGGCCAGGTCAACAACCCAAGCCTCTGATGGCAGACTCATGGGAAGGAACATCCCCAAGTGGATCTTCTCTCTGTAGGAAAGACGCTTCCATGTTTTTTGCTGTCTTTCCTTAAGCTGAGGGTGTATGAGCAACACCAGCCTGGCCGCCTGCCTCCTCCCTCCCCCGTCTACGGCCCATGATGGACGGTGTGGATCAGGGCTGCTGAGGACCCTTGGAGCCCAGCGCCCGGCAGCCGTGATGGAGCCAGGCGGGGAGGCCGAGGATCCCACACCTGTGCCCAGACATACGCAGTCTCCAGAAGCATCGTCCCTTCCTGCAGCAGGGGCATCCCTCGCCCTGCTGTTCCCAAGGGGACCTGTTGAGTGTAGACCTTCAGGTCCTGACTCACTGATCCTGAAACTGGGGTGCAGCCCAGCCATTCTTGTTTGTCCGAGCGTTCCAGTGAGCACTGGTGTTGAGAAGCACTGACTGTAGCATCCTAGCCAGCAAGCCACGAAAACACAGCCACGCTGGCTCCTAACAAAGCAGCGGTAGCCACGCCGGGGGAAGACACGACACTGGGGAAGCAGGCTCTGCGCTGACCTCAGGTGCTCAGGGATCCCTAACAAGGACCCGTTTCTGCTTTTGCCTGCCATGTGAATGCATATTGATTAGAGTCCATGGAGATACAACATTCACGGCGAGTCACTAATCAAGGAGTCTTCTGACACTCCTTCACTACGGCTGGCATCTCATTCATCATCTCCCAGGAAGGACCTCAGCTAATGAGTGGGCCCGGCCGAGGAGGAGAAAATGGAGAACAAAGCGATTTTACCTCTTACTAACAGCAGCCTTGAAAACAGCAGCGGCCAAGCAGCTGCCTTCCAAATCCACCTCTCCTCCTAGGCCTGACGTGATGACACTTGTCACCAGAGTATTTTAATGAGTGTCCACAGGCAGTTGACTGTCCAGTTGACTTTGAGTCTGAAAGAGAAGCCTCAGAAGCCCCTGTGACTGCACCAGCATTTTCTAAGTTCAAAAGCAGATGAGACAAGCAGTCAACAGCCCACTGCACTCTAAACAAGATGAGATCACAAAGCTCTCATCTCCAGAAAGAGTTAAAGGTGAGGAGCCCTACCCACAAGGAGCAATCAGTCTCAGCCCCGCCCAGATAGCCATCAGCCTCTGCTCACTCTCTTTCCTGCAGTACCAAACTGTTTTTGTAATTTCTTATTAAGCAACAGCTAGTTAAAAACACAGTTAGCAATCATTTTAATTAGAAGTTGCTCTCCCAGAAAGGACTTACAATGGGTTAAAATGGAGGCAATCAGATAAAGGAATCAACAGAGAACCAGAGCGAGGAAGAAAAGGCTCTCACCGGAAAACAGTGACACAGAGAGATTTCAGAAAAAGACAAAATGTGCATTTATGCACCTCTGCAAGGCTGGTTCTTCTTTTAAAATTCAAGGCAGACTTTACTCTTCCATAAATCATTATATTTTTATGCAAAAATTGAATAATTTTATATATATGTATGTATGTGTCTATAAATTAAGATGAGTAATGCTGACTCTATACTGTGTAGAAATGCACAAATGGATTTTCTAAACCAGTAATCAGAATGGCCTCAAACTCGGATTCTACTCATTTGAACTTTGTGAAATAACTATGACTTTAGCATTGTGGAAAAAAAAAGGAAAGCTCAGGAATCTGATATTTGCATACAAATAGAAAAGAAGCCAGAGCCTCTCCACATAGAGGAACATGATTTCAAAATTCTTATTCAATTCCCAGAAAATTCGTCTTTCTACATGTTGTCACGTTACTCTAATAGCAGAGATTAACTTCTGTAACTGCTTTTAAAATAAAAATGAAACAAGCTATTGCTGGGGAATCGCTGCACGGTGCAGTGGGACACAATGAGATCATCTTTGGCCCCAGGTTCCAACCAAATAAGGACAAGCTAGGATCATTATTCCCATCATTGGCTTTGTGGACTTCACCTGCGTTTATAGATTTCCGGGGTCATCGCTCTTCAAATCTAGGTGCCAGTGACTGGAGGAGCCACGTGCCCCGCTCCTTCCTTCAGGATAACTGACCTGCTCTCTTAACACCTCTCCAGACCCAGCGTCCACGCTGTCAGTACCACGCACACAAGTCTGGTCCAGCAAGTTTCCCCTTCTTCCCTGCTGTCCTTTCTTGGGAAGAGCCGACAGGAGAACACACCCATCAAGCAAAGCTGAGCACCTGAGACTACAGGGCGGAGGATGCCCTGCAGGCCTCAGGGGAGTCGGGAAAAGGGAAATCGGGGCGAGGCCACCGCAGGTCTGCAGGAGTTGAGCTGGGCTGGGAGAGTGAGGCAGAACTGAAGGCAGAGCGCTCCTTGGGACGGGACGGCACGCAGGCACCCAGCCCGGAACTGCTGTGGGAAACATGGCGTGCAAGGGAACCACCAGCGGGCAAGCTCGGGGAGGCTCACCACATCGGTGTGAAAGGCTGGGGTTTCCTGGAGACTTGAGGACGGGAGTCAGGTGAGCAAAACAAGCACCACCAGTAGGCTGTGCTTAGGGCGGCTGGCCCTCTGTTTGGAGTAGCTGTACATGGAGTGGCTGTACTATGACAGGCATTATAAATCGAAGAAGCCAGCCTGACATGGCCCACTATTCTGGTGAGCCCTTCAGGGTCCAGTAACATCTGTACATGTCACCTCAGAGCACAGGGTCACAGATCACTGGGGAGAAGGACAAGTGTGCTCCACATCTAAGGCACTTGTCCAGAAGTTAACCCGCTCTTTGCCTGCTCAGCCTCCACGTGAACCACCGGCTGCACGGCACAGGAAACACCAGCCCGAGCTGATGCTCTGGGTAGAAAGAGGGCCTGACCATTGCACAGTCTCCTGGCCATATCTCCACCATATCTTTCCAGGAAAATGCGCCTCACTGTACAATCCCATGGAGCAGTCTTGGGCGCTCTGGTGCCACTACCGGAGATTTTAAAGATGTCCATGTCATAGCATAGCAGCTGTTTATGACTCCAAAGGTGTCACTTTCCACGCTGCCTGAGCCTCCAGACTGTTCGTCACAAGCCCTCTTGGAAACACTGCGTGACTGGGGAAGGAGCTACCCAGCGACAGCTCGGGCACTTTTCCTGGGGAGTACAGGTCTCCCTGTCTTGAGAGACACAGTTTGGATCTTCAAGGTTCACTCTGCAGCTAAGCAGATCTGTGGCTTCCAGCTCCTTTGCTGTTTCCAAGCCAGAAGCCACAGCCCGCCTCTGGCTCCCATCTGTGGCTCCTGCCCAGCCTGGGCTGGGTCTCCACCTCCTGCATCCCTGCACTTTGGCCTCTCTCCTCTCAGCTTAGAAGGTGAGGAAAAGGAGAACCCCGAGTAAGAGACAGCTGGGGCAAGTTCTCCAGGATGCCAACAGAAAGCTGTTCTCATAATTACTGCATTCTGAGCCCAACCTGCGGGTCTTCTGCACTGATACGCTAGCTAGGGGGCGTCTCACCCAGCAGACGTGGAGACTGGCACCTGCCTGTACCCCCGTGACCGTAGGAGAGTACCGTGAGCCACGCTCGTGTGTGAGGCCCTGTCCTGGGGACGCTGGGTTCCAAGGCAGGTGTCTGATGTGGACCTATAACAGTGCCAGAGCCTGAATAGTTAAAATCAGGGAGCAGGAGAGAGGACTTGGTCTGGTCCTCCATTGTCTGGACATCATATTCCCCCTTCAGCCAAGAACATGAGTGTTGGAGCTCATCACAGGAGCTCTGGCTTCTCGTGTGACCCCTCAGCCCTAACACATGCCCACCCAGAACCAAGGAAGGTCCGTTCCGGGCCTTATTCTGCTGAGCCATTTGAGAGCTCTTCAGAGGGAAGTAGGCTCCTTGCTGATTCCAGCTGGAGCCTCACTGACCCTCAGGCACAAGCAAACCATGTTCCCTGGCATCCTGGGAGAAGACTGTTACTTTGCTACCGACGACCCTGGTGGAGACTGTGGTGGAAGTCCTGCGCGAGTCCAGCTCAGCTGTGGTCCTGATCAGTGAGCCTCGCAGTTGGGTCACTGGCTGCTCTTTCAGGAGCAAGCAATTTCTGGAATAAGCACCTCAATCACATTTGGTTCCAGAGACATTCAACACAGGGAACATGACCAAGGATGATGCTTTAAACCCATTTCCTGCCATTTCATTGTCTACGTTCTTTGTACATCTCCATGTTTCTCCCTCCCAGACTTCACTAACACAGGACTTTGTTTTCTAAAGAGTGTATCAGGCACTGAAGTGCAACACACATCGCATGTTATTATTTATCTTTATGTCACACGGTCTGGCTCTGCTCCATCCTTCGGGACTGGCAGGAAATCCTATGGGAATTCTCAGAAGACTCCCCCTGGGACTGTCATGGAACTCCCCAGACCCAGAGTGCGCGCTCCAGGCAGAAGTGTGGGAACGCTCTGTCCCCACTCCACCTCAGCTGCTGCACCTCCTTGTGCCCGACCTGTGGCTACAGGGTCCACCAAGAGATGCCGGCTCCACTTTTAGAGGAATCTGGGGCAGAGAGCAGGTGCCCCCCTACCTGGACAGACTCCCATGGGTCTGTATTTGAGGCCTGCATCCCATCAGACCTTCGGTCCTGAGTAATCCCTAGCAGCTACCTGAACCACAGCTCCCTGGTCTCCTCCAGCTGGGTCACTTCCCCTAAAATCCAGGAGAGAAAGCGGCCAGGCAGGCTTGTTCCTTCAGAGTGGAATAAAAAGGCGTGTTCTGCCTCTCAGGAGCAACCTGCTACCCAGAGAGCAAAACCGTTAGTTACTTTCTCCTTCAGATCTCCCCAGATGCTGGGGATTTCTCTTTGGGAGTGGTTCTCAGCCCTCGAGGTGCGTAAGAATTGTCTGAGGAGCTGAAAAAATTCCCCCATCTCTAGACCTCTCTCGGGTCCATCAAACTATCATTTATGTGCTAATACTGGGGTCTGCACACGTAAAGACTCCCATCCCACCAGGATGACAGAAAACGTTGGCTTTATTTTGGTTGTGTGTAGAAGAAATTCAAGGAGTATACAAGTGTATAGCTATTTCTCTAAATTATGAACCTGAAAATCCTAACTACAGGCTCTTGGAGGTCACGTCAAATAAAGGACTATCCTGCAAGCAAAATTCACTGACGTTGAAGACTCCTCCATTAATCCCAGTTTAAATTCTATAATTCTTCTGACCTCCATAAATACTGTTAGAGTTACCTGGTGCAATAGAGAAGCAAAAGTATGAAATGAAAAGAACAGGTTCATTGAGTTGAGGACGTGGAAAGGAGCGCACAACCCATGGCGGCTGGGCTGTCTCCTTGGACCAGATACAGAGAGGCAGAGGGTTACATGACCTCAGACTGAAGTGGCGCATGGGCAGATATTGATGACGTGTGAAGAACCAATTGGAATTCTCTGTGCATGCAGACAGGAAGGGGAGTTGCAATTAGGGCTGAAGAAGAAACAGGAAGTGGTAAGTGGTCCCGCTTTGGCCTTCCACCATGTTAGACCACCACCATAACTGTACAGTAATTTATACTAGAACAAGAACCTTTCAAATACTAGATGTGTTTCACATCCAAGTATTCCAAACTGGCTGAGCTGATAAATACTGTGGTCTCGAGATCAGAGAACTGGAAGTGTTTCCCCTGCCACACCTTGCCCCGTAATTCTATGTGACTCACAAAATTATTGTCAGCGTTCTAAATTCCCATCTTAAAAATTTTGCTTAGCAAATAGTGATATTTTTCCACTATAATTTCTTGAAATTAGACTGGCTCTGTCAGCTCTAGATTGTGCATAAGTCTACATATTGAAGCACCTATTTAATCTCAAATATAATACATTTACAATTGCTGTCAAATGATTACCATGGACTCAATCTCAAATACCACACTTTTATATTATTTTGACACATTTATAATTGCCTGGAAGGATTTCTTATACAACTAGCTCTTTTATTGGGCCAGAATGTCTTGATGTGACCTAAATTTTACATTCAACCTTTTATTTATGTCTCTTTTGGATGAAAAATATTAGAGTAATTTAAGAGACTGCTGAGTAGGAAAATTAGCAGCAAATGGCATGCTTGCTGCCTGTTTCATGCTAACTGAATAATATAAAGAAATTTGGTTAAATATATGGTACCATATAAAACTACCTGGGTAATGTGAATACCATGTATTATTTAAAACCAGGGTATGAATAAGGTGATGCTTGTCTAGAGCTATTCAAACACAGGAACTCCTAAAACAGAAAGTCCTGAATTAGTGACTCCTCAGCCAGAGTCTCTCAAGGACGAGGAAGCCAGGTCTCCAAGAGCTGTGTCCCTTTGGGTCATGTGGCCTCTGCAAAGAGACTGCCCCTACTAGAGACAGTTCAATCAACCCAGGTCTTAGCTGATTCCAGATCCCAGATCTTAACTCCTTTCATGGGGGGAAGTGTTAAAATGTATTTTTGAAGCACGAACACATTTCCTTCGAGCTATGCACCAAACTACCCATGTTCATGGCCAGTACCCCAAGTTATCTTCTTTATCTAATCATCTCCTTGGCTTGGTTTGAGGGTCGTGTGGCGGGCGCTGTTACTTCTCCTTGAGAACTGAGAGAACTTGCCTTCCCACTGAGGACTCTTGAGAAGGTGGCCACGCCAGCTGCAGAAGAGACGGAAGAAGCTCTGCCGTCTGCCGTGGAGAGCTTGGCAGCCCTGTGGAGGCCGAGGCTGTGTATGAGGAGTGAGACTGAATCCCATGCTGAATGGTTAAAGTACACATTAAACACTATCTTAGTTACTTTTTACTTGTCGCTGAGACAGGATACCTGACACCCAAAGTTAGGGAAGGGAAGGTGTATTTCTTACAGTTCTTGGAGTTTTCACTCACACTCCGCTGGCTCCAAGGCAGCGTGGCATGGTGAGGCAGCCATTCATGGCCGCTGAAAACAGCAAGGCACGAACCGGAAAGAGCAAGAGAAACACCTCCTCCCGCCTTTGCATCATATCCTGGCTCCACCCCTGGGCGGGTGAGACGCTCACACCCCCAATCCAAGTGCTAGACAATGAACCAATCACAAACGCTGATTTGGTCGAATTGTGTGAGGCTTGGGGTCCGCTGACAAAAAGCATGACAAACACCAACCCGATAAGAGACACGTTGCCATTAATTACCTTCCACACGTTCTTCCCTGCTTCAGACATGCTTATTCCACCACGTTTGCCACTGTCTGACCAAGTTCTGGACGTTCGATTCGGTGTCTTTCCATGGCTGACTTGGTACCCTGAATCCGCTCAGAATATTTACAAGGTTCTGGCTTTCCCCATTAAAATTAAACAGTTTCAAGCAATCCAGGACATCCGAGCAGCTACAGTGTACCTCAAGGCATGAAGAGGACTCCCAGCGTTGCATTGGACAAGGCAAGAGTGATAGGATAAGTGCGCTCCACGAGAGGGAGGACGTTTTGAAGGGGATTCGTGGCAATGCATCTTTTACTGTAACGACTTTTTAAAATGTATTTACATTTTATTCACAGCACTTTTGATCACACCTCATAACGGGTGCCCCAGACTTCTGATTTATGTTAGAACCACTGAGGGCCTGTAGCTGCCTGTCTGGTGAGGCTGGCTGACTCACAAGACCCGCTGGCACCATGCAGAGTAAACCCTGACGCTCCCACAGTTACCGATGTTCTTCGTCCTAATTTTGGCTGTGGTATGAAACACAAAGCCACAGCATAAATGTGGGTGGGATGACAAAGAAGTAGACAAACACTGTAAGGTAGACAGGCACTGTGGGTTGATAGTTTCTTTTTGTTTGTAAACAAAAGCAAGACCGTTTAAAATGATACAAACCTAACTCCAGGAGGAAGATCACTAACTGTCTGATATAATGGAAACGTGAAGGTGTGCGGTTCCTTCCAAGGAGGCCTGAAACCAGGGCTCTTTTTTCTCAGCTCTTTTCCTCCATGCCAGTTCCAAGCCTAGGGAAGCCCATATGGCTGTAATGGCTCCAACTTCATACCTCTCTGTGTTAGGGTTTGTTGGGTAAGAGGGTTGCCCTCTCCAAAATTTCCACGAGACTCTTCCTTACTCTTAATGCTAAATGAATCATACCTCCATTCATAAACCAGCTGCTGAGTTCAAGGAGCTGGACTTCCTAATCCAACAGACCAAATTCCTAGCACCCCTAGGATTAACAGGTGGAGTCTTCCAGAGCAGGATCCACGGAGAGGACAAGGTCCACATGCTATTAACAAAAACAGATGTCCACTGAAGTCAAGGGTGACCAGACAGCTCGGTACCATTTGCAGCACTACACAAGCACAGGTTTGCCACCCTTGACCTTTGGTCAAGGCTCGTGTGAATGAGGCAGGACACATTACACCAAGCATAGGAGGCCTAGCAGGGAGACAGAGACAGAGAGGGGGCATGGGGCAGCCATCTGGTTGGATTAGTTCTTCGTGATGCCCCGGCACTGAACAAGCAGTCAAAGCAAACATTCAGGCCTCCGTCACTCTGCTGTACACGGACAGGAAGTGGTGGGCAAACTCTTCCAGCAGGGGGAAGAGCAGCCTGGTTCAGCATTTGTCAGAGCAGATCAGAAAAGCCTTGAGCCGGGGACTTCTAACCACAAAACTCAGAACTCAGACTTTTAGGGTCATTTCCAACGTGAACCCAGATCTGCAGAAGACACTGGAATGGCTGAGAGCAAAGTCACACAGAAACAGTCAGGCGCCTGCCCCTTTTGCTTGTCACCTCGCTGCCTAGCAGCCGTGCGTCCTTGTGCACACAGGCCGTACTTGCCTCAAGGCCAGCACAAAGACGTCACCCTGCACTCTGTGTCCGCACGCCCACGTGGTCAGTGCAGTCATTAAGTATAGATTAGAAGTTTGACCTCAGCTTGCTCTTTAGTTCTCCCACATCTGCTCACCGAATCTAAAGTGGATGGACTTTGGCACTGGAAGAGGCGGTGAGTCTGAGATCTTGGCCTTTGCACCCAGGGGAGCAGGACCCCTGTGGAGACTGAGGGAGCCGTTCCTGCGCCCCCAGGGCAAGCTCACAGCAAGCAGCCCACTCTATGTCGCAATCCCCTCCTACACCTGCTCCCTGGGGTTCCACCAAGGGAAGGCAGGGCGCCCCCAGATCTGCCACCACGTCAGGTGCCCCGTTAAGTGTTCAGCTCCCAGTGCACAAATTTATGAGCAGGGAGACCTGATCAGGGAAAAGGAAGTAAAGCAGCCCGTGGAGCTCCTGTGCTCTGTTTCGGCACCCAGCACCCGCTGCTCCTGCGAGGAGGTGACGGGCTGTGAGCAGGGAGAGAGGTCACCGCAGCTGTTCCTTCTTGTGGCCTCTTGGACTCCGAAACCACCTGGAGAGAAGTGGGCCCCACTGGGAGATGTAACCGTTTTTAAATTTAAACACTTTAAGGCAATACTTGTAGGGAGATGGATGTTGAGACGCTTTCACAGCCTTGGTTCGAAATTACTGTCGTTTGAAACGCAGTCTTTTCATCACAGGAAATCCTACCACCAGGTCAGCCAGGCATACTACAAAGTGGCCAGAGCTCTGGGGAAGGGGGAGGGAGAGAGAGGGATTCTGGAATCAGTCCACGGTGCCCACGGGGCTCCAGTGCAGGGCTTGAGCCCCAGTTTCTGCCCAGCTCCCCCTGTGTAAGGCCAAGCAGAGCAGCTTCTTTTGCTGGCTCCCCAGCTTCCACTGCCAAAAGGCTGATTACCTAAGGAACCTTCTGGAAAGAGCGCCTTCCTCCCATAGCCTCAGAGGAAGGTTGAATGCAGGAAACACCACACACTCGCTCTCGCTCCGCCTCTTGCTTGCTGAATACACCAAGGAATCTCACTTTTCCAGGACTCGCCTCCCTGTCCTGAAAAGTGGGAGTGATGATTCCTGCTGGCCCCTTGAGGAGCTGTGGCTGGGATGACATTGCAGAAGTTAAATCAAGCAGTTTGCTCACTGAGTGTGTCTATGCCCAGGGAAAGCATGGCTTTCTCCCAAAGGGACAGCTTTCACCTCATTTCCTGTGTGAGGCAAAATGATCCGAGCTTGCCTTGTAGAAAGGTATGGCCACCAAGTTTCCTTGAAAGAGGCGCCTGCCTCTCCACCAGCCCCTGTTTACTGCGTCTCCTTCACAGCATAACGGATCCAGGAATCGGGTACACGCCGTGATCACAACACAAGGTCCACAGGGTCGAGTCTCTGAGCCAAGGGGCTGTAAACACCAGGCTCTGTGGCAAGATAAACACAGGAGACACTCGTGGGGGACCTGTTTATCTCTAGAGGGTTAGAGAGCTCTGGTTCTCCTCCCACCTTATAAATCTGTGAGGAATTCTGTGCAGACTTGTAGACCGCTCCATGCTTCTTCTGCACCCATAGAAGGACGTTTACCAGTGCATCTGTGTGTTCTCTCCCCGACTGGAGCGCCCGGATTGGAGGTGGGGGCTGTCTTTGGCAGGAAGGTTTTTGATTCCCCAACACCAGTCAGTCATGGGCCAGGGCTGACTGAAGGTCACACTCCTAGTGTCTTCAGTAGGTGTTAATGAATTAACTCAACTTTAGCAGAAAATTTATGTGAATGTATTTGCTTGAAGTAAATATTTAAAATCCTCACTAGGGAAGAAAGAGGCATATTCGTTCATGCCTGCTTGGTTTCCTGGGAGCGACTTTGGTTTGCTCTCTCTGAGCTGATGACTCCTCTCTCACTACACTGTTGCCTGTCCTAGTGGTCATGAGAGAGTCGACCAAGCCAGAACAACTATGGACTTGGTACTTAGGTGGAGGCACACAAAGCTCGATAAAATCAACCTCCTGCCATTAAAAAGCTTGAGGTCTAGCTACACACAGGCTCAAGTGTACCGTGCATCAGCATAATGTTATAAATAATGGATAAATATTCTTTGTAATTATGTCCTCCTCTAACCATGCAAGATAGAATATTTCACTCTTACTGTCCCGATAGGTCCCAAAACACCATCAATCAATCCCTGAACCCATCCTCAGCTTTGGGGATTTCACCATAGAGCAGCTACTGCTCTAAACAGAGAAAAATTTGTAATCTTAAGAACCTGAGTCTTTTACACTGTAAGCTTGTAGTTTTGATCTAAAAAATGGCCAAACCAAACACACATTCTACCAGAATGAGTTCTCATAGTTCTCCTAGTGTAATGACCCATACAACAGAGAGCTGAGTACGTCTTGGGGGATATCAGTGGCAGCTCAGCATTTCCCATTGTTACATCTTGGGCCTAGGTGGTCATAATGGGGTGCTAGGTCCCCTAGTTGGTTTGAGAGATCTAGAACAAAAGAGGCTTGGGTCCCTCCCCCTCTCTGGTTGCAGGAGAGTTCTTCCTGCCACCTTGGATTAAGAGGGCAGAACAAAGATGACCCTGGGGGAATTTGAGGCAGAGTCCTCCTGTGTTTCCCAACAAGTAAATGGAGAAGCCAAATCATTATGAGGGGGTCAGAGGGATGAGGTGGGATGTTTCTCTGGCAGGGGAAGGAGGAAGGAAAATCAGACATGAAAGAGCATACCTGTGGACACCGGCAGAACACAGCAAGGCTGAGAATTTGCTCTGTCCACCCGAGACAGTTCTGGATAAGCCTCACAGGGTGTGGACTCAATCTCAGGAGAAAGAGGTGGACAGAAGCCCAAACTGACTGAGTTTAATGTGAGTTTTATCTTGAGATTAGAATCCATGAGGTTATTCTTTGTACTGTCAGACTGATCAGGGCTAGAAATAAATACAGATCTTCAATCCTTGACACACGATGGTTTGACTTGCTGATTTTTCAACTTATGATCATGGTACAGAAATACACATCAAGGGGCAATGATACTTCAGATTTGAATTTCGATATTTTCCAGGGCTAGTGATATGTGAGACAACGTCTCAGTCACATTCAGCAACTGCAAAAAGCCACGGCTCCCTCCCAGAGACCCTTCTGATCACGAGTGTAAATAGCCACGGGAAATCTGTAGTGTACTGTGTGGCGAGGCTGCGCTGTTCAGCAGATTTGGCTCAGGGTCTTTTCAGCCTGTGACACATTTATTAAAATGTAACCCATTATAAATTTAGGCACATTTGCATAAATCAGATTGAAAATGTACATTTAGCACACACAGAGAACAAGAGATAAAGATAGAGGACACACAGATAGGCAGATGCATAAACAGATGATAGATAAGCAGATGATAGATAGATAGGTAGATAGATAAGCCTGATCGATCGATAGTCAGATGGATGATGGATAGATAGGTAGACACACATACACATACATAGAGATGCACCTGCCTGGCTCACAGGCCCTGCACGAGCACAGACACGGCACACAGAGGACACCACTCAATAAGTGATTGCTGAAATAAATAACTGGAAAAGGAAAATGGTCGTGGAAATTAAGGGGACAGAATGCAGAATGAGGTGTTAGTGGAGGCCATTCTTTTTTTAATCTGTTTTTTTTTTTTCACTCCCCACATAAGTTTGCCTGAATTAGGTTCTCAGTTTAAATAAGATGGAAATGTGTTCTCTGAGGCCCTTGCATCTCTACTTGCCGGCCTGGGACAGGAAAGGGCGGGCGCCTAGGCAGAGACAATACCAAGGAATGGTTTGCAGAGCAGCCAGCACCCCCGGAGTGCTGGGTCTTTTCCTGTCCCAGCACTGAAAGCCTCAGCTTTTAGGAGGCCCTCCAGCACCCCCACTGGAAGGACCGGTCCCTCTGGGTGCAGAATATTCCCAGGTCAGATGTCACACTTCCGGTAACAGGATGACAGTGCTCACTGCACACAAGCCTCCATTGTGAGGAGCGAAGAGAACAGAGCTTACGAGGTTCAAGGTAAGAAGCCCGATCTGGTCAATTTGCCCAAAGCCACAGTCCAAGTGCAAACATGAGTGTGGTTTCAAAATAAAGGGACCCATCCATTTGGGGTCTTGGCGGAAGATGTGGTTTCGCTGGCCTTCGGAGGAAGACACGTTATCTGGGAACTAAATGCCACAGTGCTTCGGTTGCTTCCCTAATTGCAAATAAAGCCCAGCACAGCCAGAGCCCCAGCACAGGGAGATTTAACAGAGACCTCTACCGGAAAGGGGAGACCATTAATCTGGTTGTGTCAATTTGTGATGGTGGAGAACAGGTGCCTCATTTAACACTTATCCCATTCGCTTTATAGGTCTGCTTTACAGCCCCTTGAACAGCCGGAAATGTTCAGGGGAAGTGGAAGCCCTCCTCCCCTAGTCATTACGTGAGGAAGGTTCAGAAGCTTCTTAGGCTGCCTGCTCCTCTCCTCTGATTTGTTTCCACTCAGCTGGGAAGCACGAGGCACGGGGCAGGGGTGGCCTGCAGAGGGCAGGGAGAGGGGCTCGCCCGCTTCTGGGATGGACAGCTGACCTGCCTGGCTCCGGTGACAGCTGAGGAGATGCGACAGGGAAAATTAGCCAAGGAAAATGGCTGTAAAATGTGAGTTACCACATCGTAAAAATGCCGAGAATCCAAGAAAAATAGATATTCGGAGCTAGCAAGTGAGAGCCGGGGAGGTGGCCCTGTGCGCAGCCTGGGAAGCAGCGTTCCCTTCCTGCCTTCACGGAGACATTTCCAGGTGTAACCCACCTCAGAACTCAGCCGGGTACTCGAAAGGTGAGGCCAGCCTAGAGAGCAGAGATGCATGCACTTAACCACGACAATGACTCTGTGTCCTTGACCAATAATCTGCGAAGATGGACACACAACGGGAATAATCCCACGCACTGATTCCTTGAGTAGAAGTCAATTCCTGATATTCATCGAGAATGAGTTTCAGTGGCTTCCTCTACACTTCCCATCAGGTGCCTATTTTTTTT
>PVJX010037419.1:0-16995 GCA_004027295.1 Dolichotis patagonum
TCCTTGTTCTCCTGGCACCCGGAGTCAACCGCACAGTGCAGGTCCCGATGTGCCAGGGTCTCTCTCCTTGAGGCCGCCAAAAGTCTGCCACACTCTCAGCTGCCCCTCAGAGAGGGAAGGAGCTCCTTTTTCTGCCAAAGACAATTTTAAGATCTCTTCCAAATAATAAACCAGGACCCGGTGTGGTGGCACATGTCTATAATCCCTGTACTCGGGAGGCTGAAGCAGGGGGATTCTCAAGAATTTGAGGCCAGCCTAGGCTGCATGGTGAGTTAAAGGCCAGTGTGGAACTATGTAGTGAGTGAGACTGCGTCTCAAAAACTAAATGAATAGGGGCCGAGGATTTAGCTCAGCAGCACAAAAGCCTGGCAAGCACAAGGTTGTGAGTTTGATCCCTTGTTCCAAATAAATAAATACATAAATGTAAGCTAGCCTTGTAAAATAAACAGGCAGCCTGGGAGGCTGAGTCAGGAAGATCACAAATTTAAACCTGGCCTATATTACATCATATATATTACATCATGTATATATATATATATATATATATATATATATACGTGTATATATATATCATGTATATATATCATATATATCATGTATATATAATATATATATCATGTATATATATACATATATATGTATATATGTATATGTGTATATGTGTGTGTATATATATATATATATATACATGATGTAATATAGACCCTCTTTCCCCCTAGAAATGCATAAATACAATTTGCAAGTATTTTCAGTGGATTCACTCCTTCCTTCCCTCATCTCCCTTCCTGGGAGCCAAGCCCATTCCTCTACTCTCTAAATTTAGACTCAGGGTCCTGGATTACAATGGCTTGGGACAGCAGCTGTCCCTCCCTTGTGCACTAGCGGTTTCTCCAATTTGTCATCCATCGCCTTGGGAAACTTTGCTGGAGAAGCAGCGGCCGTGGAAAGATTCCGACAATCACAGCCGATCAGGTAGGAAGCTTAACTCAGGCGGATGAGAGGGTTACTGGAAATCATCCTCAGAGGACCGCTGCCTAAGTTGTTTCTGTCTCCTCCAAGGTGGATCTCTTTTGGTCGGCTTGTTGGCTGAATTGGTTGGTTGACACAATTCAAGAAGAGGGAGGGTTCTGAGAGTTTTTCTGGGAGGAGCTTTCTCTCAAGTGCGTAATTCGAATCCTTTGGCCTGGAAGCAACCATTTGATGGCTCTGTTCCTGCCCCAGCCAGGGTATTTTCCCACTTTGATGGCTTCCTAAACATCGATGATCTTTCTCTCAAAACATAGATAAGGTAGCTGGGTGTGGTGGCTTATGCCTGTAATCCCAGCACTCGAGAGGTTGAGGCAAGAGGATCCTTGTGAGTTCCAGACCAGTCTGGGCTATAAAGTGAGCTCAAGGCCAGCCTGAGCTGCATAGAGAGACCCTGTCTCAAAAAGAAAAGAAAAAAAAGAAAAAGAAAAAAAAAAAAGACATAGATAAGGGTCCTGCTTTCTCACAAAAGAAAGCCAGACATTTTTTAAGAAGCTTGTAAGCTCACCTGAAAGGGAACCATCTCTGAGGAAAGGGCTGATTCTTTCCAAAACCACTTCTGGCAAACCTACTGAAAAGTGAAAGGCCACAGACTGGGAATACAACGATTTCTAAAAACAAAACAGAATTGTCCAGAAAGAGGTCACAACTAGGATTTTTTTTTCTGTCTTTACCATGTTATACTCTTCCCTCATTGAATCAATCTTTTCTTTCTTTCTCTCTCTCTCTTTTTCTTTCTTCCTTTCTTTGAACCAGAATCTCCCTAAATAGCCCAGGTTGTGTCTCAAATTCATGCCAAACCTCCTGCCTCAGCCTCCCAAGTGCTGGGATCCTAGGCCTAGGCCACCACACCCATCTCTCATTCACTTTCATTGTCTTGCTGTTGAAAAATTTCTTTCGCATTATGGGACTGTTACACATTGTAAAACAAAATACTACTGTGAATTTCAGGCTTTCCGTTTAGCACTGTTTAGGTTATCTTCCCTCACAACTCCCCCATGTACGGCGCTGCCAGACTGAGTAATACAAAAACAGAGCGCTCAGTTAAATTTACTTTGCAGATAAGCAATGAGCACTTTGCAGTATAAGTATGTCCTAAATGCTGTATGGCATACACTTGAACTAAAAAATTTCATGGATTTTAATTTAACTGAGTACCTGGTAACCTTCCCCCTCCCAGTCATTTATAAAACCCTTTAGACCCCAAGTTTAGTTCCATCCATAGAAGTAAAGAGCATCTTGATCCCGTAATCCAGGCCCTGCAGCAAATGCTAAGAACTCCATAGGAAACCACTTCCTGCCAGGCAGCTGGGTCTGTCCCTTGCTGGTACTGACCCTATAGCTGAATGGGACCTGACTGCCACTGTGACTGTCCCAGAAAACTGGTCATACCTGGAGAATGGGCTTTCTTTGCCCTCTTTCTCACTAGTTTGAATTTTTGCCTTTTGACTTTCAATCAACACATTCATTCTATCACCGTGCTGCATGTAGGTTTGTCTTCCATGTGGATAAGTTTGACAACTATCATGCGGGAACTTTCCAGGATTTAGGGTTGTTCACAATATATCAAAAGCCAATTTCAGCTTTCTCCTCTGAAAAGCAAAGAAGAAAACCAAAGGAAGAGCAACGGATTTGCATTTTTTTTTCTGTTGTTTCATCTGCTTGCAATCTGTTAAGATTTAGAATACACAAAGTGAAGCCTAGAAAAATAGATTTCAGATTAGCTCCTCTCTGACGATAGAAAACTCAACAGATATCAGTTATTGCTGGAGAGAGGAGAGCAGCAGATGGGTAATTTATTTAACGTAACACTTTTATATGTATACTATCTGGTCAACAGATGCCATTTTTTATTCTAAATGTACCTGTATTTGAAATGAGTTATCACTGATATCTAAAACCAGCAGTTTCTAAAGTAGTTTAATATGTAGCTGCTTTAAAAAGTGCTTGCAGATTAGCAAAATGTGAGGGCCTACTTTGAAAGAAGGCTGCCTTCCAGGACATCATTGACTCCTGCTCGAGACTTTAATATCACTTCCCTCGTAGCGAACTGATTTTCTTTGACATCCCAAAGAGAAGTTAGCTACAGAAAAAGCTGTAATACTTTTCAGTAAGAACGCCCATCTGTGAGACAGGTAATGAGGTTTACAGATCTCATAAAACCTACCTTTCATGTCCCTAAAGAGCTCTTTGACACAGAGAGACATGGCAAAGCGGAACATAGCCCAGGTGAGTATTTTGCCGCTGCATGGACCCAATGGGTTCAACTTCCTGTTGGGGGTGGTGGTCACACGAGGGTTCTGTGGTTCTGAAATGGGGTCTGGAGCATGCAGAGAACTTGCAAAAGCTAATGAACCATTGGAGTCCATGGGTAAATCAGAGTATAAGGCTTTTAGGGGTGGTCGAGGGTGCAGAGAGTTCTCAGGCTATAAATTTGCACCCCCAAGGACGATGGAATCGGGAAAGAGATGCCTCGGCCTGCAACGTGCCATGTGCTACTCAGGGCAAGTTCTACCCTCTTTAATTATTTCTGGTTTAGGCCTGTCCAGTGATGAATCTGTCCTGTTTTGATTATACCTGCTGGGTCTGATGATTTCATGACTTTGTTAATTAAATTTTTGGCTAATTTCAGTCTCTTTTTAATAGTTCACTTTTAGCAATGCAGAAAAGGAAGTAGGGCCACAGAGGAGGTTCTGCTTCTCAGTTAGCTCTGCGAGCTTCCTTCCTGAGCTTCAAATTATATCTCTTGCCTGGCCTGGTAAAGACCTCTAAAGACCTGGGTTAAAAATATTCATCTGGGTAATTTAGGAGGACCACAGGCTGAATTACTTTTCTGGAGAAAAATGCAAATAACCCGATGGCCTCTTGAAATTGCCAGAAAAGACATTCCCAGAGGCTGCTCCAGGACCAGAGGCCGGGTCTCCAGTGGGGGTCAGAGCCTGTGTTTTCTACCCTCTGCTTTTCCCTCCCTCCCTCGTTATTTCATTTCACTTGGGAATTCCCTCTTTATCTTCTTCCCCCACTGCCTACTTGGGTGTCTACGCACACTGCATGTGTTTTAAAGGAGTTTTTTTTTGTCCTGTGTTGTTTGTTAGGATAGAAGATTAACTCCCTAGAGCTATGAATGTAGCTCATTGGTAGAGCACTTGCCTAGCATGCATGAGACTTGTGGGTTTCTATTTCCAGCACCCCCCTAAAAAAAGACTATTTCCCCATTCGAAATCTTCAGGCAGAAGACTGACACTGAAGGGAGAATTTTCCTGCATGAAATCGATGTGTCTCCTATTCTTGCTGTTTTGTTGATATGAACTCAGTGCAAGATATATGCCACTGGACATTGACTCTTATCAACAAGAACACTTGAAAGTTGCCAGCTGGGGTGGGGGATGTAGCTCAGTTGTAGAGCACCCACCTAGCTCTTAGGAGGCCCTGGATTTTGGTCTCCACTGCTAGAAAAAACAACAAAAGAAGGCATCTTCCAGAGTGTCACTTTCAATAGGTCATCTGCAGAATTTCTCAACATGCTAGGCTGGTTATCTTCTCTAAGTGTTGTAGGTCTGGCTTCTCTATTTATTATTCTGCCTGGCAAAGAAGGAGTATTTAAAGCCCTGCTATTTTACTACTGGCTTTTGTGGGGCAGTTTTATTCTATGGAGTGCGGGGTGGGGTTGGGGGAAATGCAGTTAAAAATAACTGAAGACTCCTTCTGCAATATTTATGGATTTCTCATCAATCTATGATTCCATAGATAAGCACCACTTAGCTGAGCCATATGATTCTGATATTGATTCAAGACTTTTTATATTCCATCAGGGCTTTTACTGCCTCTGAATCTCAATCAAACTTCATTTATCTCTCAAATATGTATTGATGTCACTGTTTACCAAGCCCAGTGTTAAGTGTTAGGAATACACTGACGAACATACTAGTCATTGGGCTGGGAAGTTAGGGATTTGTCTGAACAAACTCTATTAGATGTGATTAAGTGCATCATCTTCAATTCTTGTTTGAAGCATCTCTCTAAATATTTGGTGTAGATTTCAGGCCTTCTTATCCTATCTAGAAGAGAAAGTATTTTAGGTCACAGGTACTGCTGTGGCACTTCCTAAACTATGTATATCTGGATACTTTAGCGTCTTTGCAATAAAACCAATATAGTTGCTATGGGTTGAAAGGCATTTGGTATTCAAGAAATATGTACTGAGCCCCTGTTACACACAAGCCATTCTTGTGGGAGATAGCCTAGGGTTTTTGTGTCACTGTTTTTCTTTTCTGGGGCACATATTTTAGTACTTACTCTGAAGTATGTGAATTGTATCCCAGAACAATATTTTTGTAGATGTGCAAATTAAAGTATACTGGGTTACAGAGGAATCCAACTCACCTATACCCAGATGAATGTTGTTGGAGTTGTGCTGTTAATGCTTTATCCAAAACCTAATAAAAGCAAAACAACAAAAAGAAATCTATAATGCTTATTTTTGTGTGTGTGGTACTGAGGATTGAACTTAGAACCTTCAAACTGATCTACCTCCTTAACCTTTGCTATGAATTAAAAACTCATGTTTACGTTAACACCAGCTGAATTAAATCAGCATGGTGCTGAGCGTAGATGTTCCACCTGCGCAAAGTTGCCAGCATAAATAGAGACATGGAGAAAGAGAAGCGAGGTGTTGTGGGTTTCTCTAAGTGTTGCTGTTTGAGCCGTTGGTTCTCCTGGAGGAGCTCGTCATGACACGCTTCCCCAGTGTGAGTTTGACCATTGTCATCAGAGGAGCTCGGGACCTTGTTGGTGAGAGTGGCTGTGGTTCACTCTGGGGGAGCTCTGGTCCTTACACTGAGCATCACTTCCTGGCTCCGTAGGGGAAGATGTGTGCTGTTTAGTCCCCAGGGGAAACTTGTCATCCTGGCTTTCTGGCATGTACTCGACTATTCTTATTGTCGGAGGAGCTCGGGACCTTTGTGTTGCTCAGGATGGCTGTGGTACTTTTCAGGGAAGCCCTGGTCCTTATTTTGAGTATGACTTCTCAGGTCCAGTGTAGAACCCTCAACCTACTGGCACAGATCCTTCACCCTGCTACACAGACTTTCTAGCTTCCACCCTGACCTTTGGGCCTTCCCATCATGGATCCCTGATGTGAGTCCTTCTCATGGGCTCTAGACCTCCAGATGGACTCATGGGCTCTAGGTCTTCATCTGGACTCATCAGGACACTGCTGTGGGACTGAGGCCCTTGACTGAGTATTCTGGGTCTTTAGTGTAATGGATAGATTTCCTGCACTTTCTAATTCTGGGTGACTATCATAAAATAATATTATAAATTCTGGGTCGTGATTCTAGTTGTTCTATGCACAACCCCTGACTATGACAACCTTTTTAAAATCTTTGTATTATTTATTGTTTGTTTGTTTGAGAGAGTGTCTCACTAAGTTGTTAAGTTGCTCGGGTTGGGTTCCAGTTGTGATCCTCCGACCTCAGCCTCCTACAGAGCTGAGATTACAGGCCTCTACCACCACACTGGCAACAACTCAATTCATTTTAAAGGGAAATTTTCATGTGTACTTTATCTTAGCCTAAGATATCAAAAAAATTTTTAAATATTATATATATATATATATATGCGTGTGTTTGTGTGTGTGTGTGTGTAACCCCATGCTCATACATATGTAATAGAAGCATGTCTCTCTAAGTAACAAAGAGTTTTAAAATAAACCCAGTTTGATGAGGTTTTATTGTACTCACTATCTTCTCTGTTTTACCGCTGCTATAACAGAATGCCTTAGACTGGATCATGCATAATGGAAAGAATCTATGTGGCTCAGTGGTGGTGGCTGAGAAAGCCAAGAGAAGGCACTGGTAAAGGCAGAAGGGCAGGAGGGCACAGGGTGATGGATGGGTGCAAACGCCAACCTCTCCTTGGGATCCGCTGCTACAACGGGGCACGCCAGTGTCATCTCCCAGGACGTGCTGCTCCCCCCTGGGCAGAGCCCTCGAGATCACACTTTGAAAGCCCCACCTCTGTTTCGTTTTTTGGCATGAAGCACTTAACCTGGGGCCTTCACACTGAGCTACAGCCTTCGTCCTTTATTTGATTTTTTATTTTGAAATAGGGTCTTGCTAATCACTGAATTGCAAGGGCTGAGCTTAAACTATCAGTCCTGCCTCAGCCTCTCAGGCTCCTGGAGGCCCCACCTCTTAATACGGTCACCGCGGCAATGACATTTCAAGGTGAATTTTGGTGGGAGCTTTCAGTCGCGGTGCTCTCAGAAGGAAAAAGAGGTGATGAGGGCACCAGAGAGAACTGAGAATTTGGTATTGGAGCTCATTCTTTCTTAGTATTTTCTTCATGAACTTTTTACTCTTTGGGGGAGCTTCTTATTATTGAAGTCAATTTTGTCTAACTTTAAAAAATTTAACTTTAAAAAAGTTTATCTTTAAACTTTAAAAAATTATCATTAGCTACACAGTAGAGCACTTGCCTTATACACAAAACCCTCGACTCAATCGCCAGCACTGCTTGAAAAGAATTATAGCCTTAGAGCAGAAATGAAAGCAAAACACAATTCAAGGCACATACACGAGACACCAAAGGATTATGGCGATGAAGCAGTGTTAGCCAGGCGCTGTGGCTCACACCTGTAATGCAGCACTCAGGAGGCTGAGGGCAGATGACGACCAGGACTGGGAGGCCAGTCTGGGCTCCACAGTGAGACCCTGTCTCCAAAACCATAAACAAATCAATAATTAAAGAAAGAAAGAAAGAAAGAAAGAAAGAAAGAAAGAAAGAAAAAAGAAACGAAAGAAAGAAGGCATTTTATCACCATTTCTTATTTCTTGTCCACCAGCAAAACAAACATGGTTGGGGTCATCCAAATGTTCAATCAAGGCATCCAGTTTAAATTTGTTCCGTATCATAATTGGACTAGAAACCCTGTTGAATGAATCAGTGAGAGTGTTTGTGGTTGGAATCATAATGTTGAGGAAATTTCTCATGGGATGTGTATTTAGTATGTTTTGAGTAAAGAATTCTTTGGGCTGGGAGTAAAAAAGACTTTTTCCAGTCATGACATGACTTTTCAACTGCCATGTTGTTGGAAAGTTATTAACTGAATGTTTACCTTGTGAAGTGTGCCTGTTCATTAGCATATTACTTTACTCACAGAACGGAGAGTCCATGGTTCTCCTAAGGAATGAGAATAAAATAAAACACACACACACACACACACACACACACACACACACACACACACATCCCTGAACAAGACAGACACAAATCTTCGCCTCTTAGGAGCTTATATTCTGCAAAATCTATACTGAGGAAAATTCTATTCACAGGGTCATTTTGTTCCTGACTCATTCTGGCAATCTCTTCACAAGAGTCTTCTGCAAAACTAAATTCTCAAGGGACTCTGGTCATTCCATTAAAGGTTAATTTGCTTAGATGGTTGCTCTGACCTGCAAAATCTTCTATCATGATCATCCTTTTGATGCCACTTGATTTGGATCTCGGAGCAAAGTATTACCCAAGTGCTAAATCTGCTTCCTTCTCTATCTGTAAATTAAGCTCATACTCTCTGTGGCTGCTGCAGTAGTTTGGATATTATTTTCCCTGAGAGGTTCATATGCTGGGGCTTTGCCTCCAGTTTCGTGGTGTTGAGTGGTGGTACCTTTAAGACACAGGATACAGTGGGATGTAATTAGGTCACAGGCCTCCAACCTTCTATGTGGATTAATGCCATCTAGAGGGAGTGGGTCAGGTCTTAGGAGTATATTAGTCCCCACAAGAGTGATCTGCTAAAGGGAAAAAAGTAATCTTGGCCCCTCTCTGGTCTCTTCCATGTGACCTCTTTTGCACGGCTTCCTCCCATTATGATGAAATTCATCATGACATTTTCATCAGAGCCAAGCATTCTCTTAAACCTCCATAACTGTACACTAAGTAAATAAGTCCTTTTTCTTTGTGAAGTACTCAGCTTCTGGTCTTTTGTTGTAGCAACACAAATTGGACTAAGATAGTTCCTTCCCTACTACAGTAGCAAAGTTGAATAGTTTTGATCAACAAAGTGGAAAATATGTAGTATCTGGAACTTTATGGAAAAAGTTACCCCATCCAAGTTTAGATTTCTCATGCTCAAGCATTGTGTTGTGCAACATTTAAGAAATGTAAAGAAGATTCTTAAGAGATGCAACTCTTAAAATACAAATATCCTTATAGCTCTCCTACAAAGCAAATAAGCGGAAGATCATCTAATTTTTATAATTCCAGAATGTTTCATCCCCATGTCTCTTATGTTTAAAGGGTAAAACTATTAAGATGTAAATCTGAATTGTCATTCTTTGATGTAAAACTCTTGAAGTGCCTCTTCCTTATTCTCTAGATAACATTAAATACTTTAAATACAATTTACGAGACGAGTCCACCGACCTCAGCTTTTCAAACTTATTTTGGTCTCTGTCTTCTTATTCTCCCAAGGTTCTGCTCTTCTCTTACCTCTTATCTCCTTTGTAGATTTGTTTCTTTAGTCTAAAAAGCATCTCTTGCCTTCCTCCCATATGGGGGTTAATTCTTATTTATCCCTCAGATGTCTGCCTAAAGGCCACTACTGTAGGAAGGACTTCTCTGATGCTTCCTCCTCCAATCCATCTTGGTTACACTTCATGCCTCTTAGATTTTGCCTTCATGGCAACTTTCAGAATGGAACATATTTATATTTACTCTATTTGCTTAATATTTAATTTCTACCAGATTCCACAAGGTGTGAGACAGGTTTATTGTTTGTGAATTTATCTCCAGGACTTAACCAGTGTCTAATACATAGCAGACAATCAAATTGATGGAAGAATTGATGAACAGAGCATCAAAACATCAGATATTTAGCAGGGAACTCATTCTCAATTGTCACCGGGGGAATCAAAATGAAAGTGACTATCTGAAGCATGTTTTCTTAACTGTCTAATAAAATTATGTGAAATATTTTCTTATATAGATATTTATCTTTACAGGCATGGTGGTGAATGGTTGTAATGCCAGCACTCAAGAAGGCTGAGGCAGAAGATCACAAGTTTGAACCCAGTCAAGGCAACTGAGTGACTTAGTGAAACTGTCTCTAAATAAGAAATAACAAGGGCTGGGGATGTTGGTCAGTGCAAAGGCCCTGGGTTCAATCCCCAGTAGTAATAATGATAAAGAAACTATCCATAAATTAATCAACAGATCAGAGTTTAATGTTAAGAAGTGTTCTTCCTTTGGTAGTCTTTTTATAGTTAGTAGAAGCAATGTATTATGTAATGTTTCTCTTTTTTTCTTGAAACTCAGGAGTTCAAAGTAAATTTATGTCTTATTTATGAGAATGCTATCCAAACCTAGGATCTTACAAAACAAAAACTTCCCCTATCTCCTTTTCATAGGTTATTAGGTTTCACATTTTTAACCTGTGAAACACTCAAGTTGCCTCAACTTTCGCGTAATTGTATTTTTTCTTTTCATGTAAAGCAGGAATTTTTGTCATTGAGCTACATCTTCGGCCCACTTAACTATATCTTGATCTTCTGTAAGATTCTTAACTTTTGCCAATGAATTTAAGGCTAGAAAAGCCCGTAAGTAGACCTTCTTGGGCCATATTTGAACAAGTAGGAAGGGTGAAGGTAGGCTCCTGAGCTCCTACGGGGCCTGAACGAAATCACAGTATTCATAGGTTCAACGGACCTCAGATCAGAAGCCTGTCAGGGCTAGGATGGCTGGGTCTTTACTGAATAGTGCAGACTTTTCTTCTTGAAATTCCCTAAACCATACAGGTGAGCAACTATTTACATAGCATTTACATTTCATTGTGTATTGTAAATAATTTAGGGGTGATTTAAACTACACGGGAGCATGTGTATCAGTTATAGGCAAATACTGTGCCATTTTCTGTGACAGACTTGGGTGTCTGTGTGTTTTCACATTTGCAAGAGTCCTGGAGCCATTCCACTGTGGACGCTGAGGTGGGGCTATAGATGTCTGCCTTAGGTATGGAGAGGAGGAGGAGGAGGAGGAGGAGGAGGGGAGGATTGATGTTTTTAAAGTTAATTTTTAAAAAATAGGGGTAGCAAAATAAGCTAAAGCAGATTATCCATTGCTCAAGAAATATAATTAGTATATTACTATATTGTGACCAAAAATAAGCAAAACTCAGCTTTCTGGGCAGTAACCATAGCTTTACATGGATAATAAGCCCAGTGTGAGACCCAGGATCTCTCTGGCCAACTCTTGCTTGTCTGGCAGGCTGCCTTCCTGCCTTCCTGCATCCACCAGGCTGGGGAGAGGAGGTGAAATTAAACAAGTTCATCGTTAAGCAGGTGAGGGGGAGGTTAATCATAAGTTTACACTTTCTCAGATGATAAGACAATGAGTGTTCATGAAATCAAGAAAAAAAATTGGTCTCCAGAGTTTTGTTTTCAAAGACTCCTCTGTGTTCTCTGGTTAATTTAAAAAGAGCCCCAAAGGGTACTTATTTTTATACACGTATATTGCCAGAGTAGTTCCTGTTTTGGTGTAAATGTGTTCCTTCTTCTTAGTCAGATGACAGAGAACTTTCTTTAAAAAGGACTTGTCTGCTGATCATGTTTGGTAAAAGGAGCCTACATCAAATGTTTTTTAAAAGCTTTGCTGCTTAGTTTAATTCTGCTAGTGAACTTATCTGGCAGATTCCTGTCCCTCATCAGACTCTGTGATTGGAACATTCTTATTATCATCTTTCCAGCCTGAATGGGAGCTTTTTCTCTCATAAAGTTGACTTATTCCTTGGGAAGTTGGATGTTGGGCAAAGGTGCTGGGAATGTGCTAGGCAGGCCAGCTGAACGAATGAGTAATTCTACAACAGAGAGAAGTCTAGCAGGGGACTGTCTAAGTCAAACTATGGAGAAATGATGGGTTGAAGGCTTTACAGGCAGTGCTAGAATGTCTGTAGAGAAAGGCCATGAAAAGGAGAGATAGAAATAGGCCCCCAACATCGACTCAAGTCAGTCTGACAGGCAACTCGAAAATGAGGCTTTCCTAATAGAGAGTTTTCCTCAAGAAGGAATTCAGAAAGATGCAATAGAAGAGCAAATTAATAAATAAAAAATTGCTCATACATGCTCAACAAACATGGAAGCACCTCAAAAATATTATGGGGCTATGCAGAAAGCATAACTCAGGGGTACAGCACTGGCCTAGCATGCATGAGACCCTGAGTTAAACCTCTTGTATCCTAGGAAGAAATAATCTGACACAAGAGACGGCATGTTGTCTAATTTTATTTATATTAAATATCCAGAATAAGTATCTTAGTGATTATCCCATCACTGGAACAAAATACGTGACACTATAACTCTTAAAGGAGGATAAGTTTATTTTGGCTCATGATTTCAGTCCATGATTAGATGGTTCCAAAGCAAAAACCACATGGCAGAGGGATCTGGCAGCCAGGAAGCAGAGAGCAAAGGGAGGAGCCAAGGATGAGAATACACCCATTTGGGTCACACTTTCAGTGACCTGCTCCAGCCAGGCCTGACCATCTACTAGCACATTCAGCTACAAACTCATCAATGGACAAAACCACTGATGTGTATAGAACCCCAGGATCCGATCACTTTCCACCTGCTGCAGAATCCAAGAGATTAGAAAGTTCAGTGGGGAAAAGGCAGGGTTTATTTCCAGGATTTTAGATACACACTGATCCAGCCAAACTCAAGTCCAAAGTGCTGGACTGTAGAACAAAAGAAAAGTTCTAGTTTTATGCATTTGGCTGAGGGATTTGCTCTTCAGAAACTGGTGGGAGGGGCAAACAAGGGTACAGAACGAAGACAAAGTAATTAATAACTTAGCTTTGAAAGAAGACAGAGCCTTATGAACCCTGTACAACAAGATGACATAACTCTGCTTACAGGACATAGTTGCTAATCTTCTCTATCCTGGAACAAGTCACATCTACAGGAGAGGAGAGGGAAGGTCAAGAGAGATCACTCTTTTAAGTCCCACTTTATTCCCCCTTTGATGCTTTCCATAAGAAGTTTTAATAGAGAACATCATTATCCTTAACACCGATCTTGTTGTGGGGATTGGCTCGCTATTGGGCACAGCAAGAATTATAAAAAAAAAGGAAAAGAGACTCATTTGTCATTGTATCCTGATTCCAATTCCTCAAGCTTCAGCCATGCATAGACTGCTCAGCTTCTGGGATGACCAGAGCAGGGCTGTTATCTATCTACCACTTCTAGTGCAACCCAAGGCAAGAATAAAGACACTAAAACATATTTATAGTTATGGAGAGCCGGGGGTGTCCTAAATCCAGCCAAGATTGTGATTCACCAGAACAAAGATTTCAACCCAGGGCCCAACCTGGGTTTCATTAATTCTCCATGGAGGGAGTGGCTCATAGATGATTGACAGTGAGAGTGGTGGGAAATATGTCAGTGCCGTGAGCTGGGCTAGGTAGGAGGCTGAGATCACATTCTGCAATATGCAGAGGAGAAGATATGTAGAGAGAGGAATCTGCATGATACAACTGAGGTAGTATCTAATGCTTTGGGGTCAGTGCTTCAGCTCTGATGCATAGTCTTTTTTGCCCTGCTAAATCTTAGCATCTTAAGGCTCAGTCCCAACTGACACTGTGGAGTGCAGCTCTTCATCCCACCAGGCTCAACATTTTTGGGAGAGTCATGGGACAGGGAAACAGCAATTGTCACCTTGCCTCAAAGATTGCACATCAGCTCCTCAGTCAGTTCAATTTATATTGCTTAAAACCAATCGAAGGAACAAAGAAATGTTTTACCTAGCTCTGTGCATATCAGTACATGGAAATAGGGCCAGATTCAGCCAAAATGGAGGTACTTGCTCTTTGTTCAAGGAGAGTCATCCAGATGGTCCTCCACAGGGTGGGGTTCCTGGTTCAACTGGGAGCAAGGTTGCTGAGTTAAGGGTGTTTATTTTCTTCAGTTATGTGAGCATTTTTGCATTAGATACCAAGTCAATCTTGGACTTGACACCCAATAGTGTTTCTCTTGTCCACTCTGGTTATAACTGAGTGTGGTACTCAAATGGTCAGTTGTTGTCCCAAAGTTGACTTACTGGATTCCTCCATCCACAGGCAGTGGCAGCAAGCATCTTAAAGCATGGAGGCCATCCGAGGGCTACAGAGTCGAACTGCTTTGACAATGGATGATGTCAGAATTCCATGACATGGGTTAGGACTCCTATGGACATTGTTTGTTTATGGAAATATACAAAGAAAGGCTTGACTATATCTGACAATCCTAAGGCCCGGGTCTGAGACAAGTCCTTTTTGATTTGTTTAAATGTTTTTTCCTGGTCAGCTTTCCAGAGGAGGGGCTACTTTCTCACTCTTGAATACAGCCTCCATATTTTGGTTTTGGTTTTTGGCTTTAGTGTCAAGCTCTTTTGTTGTGTTATCTCCTCTCAAGTCATATCCTCAGGGTCTCATTGGCCTTCAGTTGTCAGGTTCTAGTCCCCAGTTTTTTATGCGCATGTTTAGTTTCTGTCTGTTGTACCTGTCACTTTGTTTTTTCCCAGAGCTGGGTGATGGTTTCATGTTTTTCTTGTTGGGTGTGATTTAGCCCTATAGTCTTTTTGCAAAGGAGGGACACTTGCCTTGTAATTTTTGTCTCTGTGTTACACTGAGTTGTCTCTAGGGTTACCTGTATTCGTTAGGACTGTTCTGTCTCTGTCACAGTTGTCTCCTGGGCTCATAGTTGTAGTTCTTCCAATGATTGTATAGTCTTTCGGTTTTTGGTTTTTGTTTGTTTGCTTGCTTGTTTTGAGTCATCTTACCTTTAGCCCTTATGTTTAGGGCCAGTTTTGTCTCTGTTTGATGCTCATATTGGCAATTTTCTGACATTTGCCTCTGCAAGGATTTAGCCTCTTCTTGTGTTTACTGCTCTTGGGTTTTGGTTTGCTTCATCCATGTACATAGAACCTGTGGTTTATCTTTAACCTTACCACACTAGTACTCAATTGACTCTATCCATAATGTACTATGTGGATCTTTTTTGATGTATAGCCTGCTGTGTTTGGCTGGCTGTACCTGTTGGGTCTTGGCTTAGGTCTTTATCTGCCAAAAGTGTTGTAGTTCTTTCTAGATACTATGTCTTGGTAGGCCTATTTTTTTTTTTTTTTTTTTTTGCTGCTGCTGATTTTATTTAAAGCTGTCACGACACACCGAGGCGCACAGGCAACTCCATCTTGTCACCTTCCGGGAGGGAGATGGAGCCCCCGCCACGCTCCCGAGCACCGCGCCGTCCTGCAGAGCAAGCCGGGGTGTCACACCAGGCTCTGGAACAGCCCCACTTTCTCCCGGTACAGGTCGAGGTACTGCGTGGCCAGGCTGTGGAAAGGGGCCTCGTAGTTGTCCATCTCCTTCACGGAAGTCTCAAAGCACTCGAGGCCTTGGCTCAGTGCCCACGCCCGGGCCTGCTCTGGCTCTACTGCTCGTCTGCTGGCCAGGTCTGTCTTACTTCCCACTAAAACACCTGGGAGGGACGTGCCTGGAATCTGTACCCGAGCCTTCTCCAGCCACTTGCCGCAGTTGCTGAAGGACTGTTCGTTGGTCACGTCATAGACGAGACACAGTACGTTGGGACTCTCCCACAGTTTATCCAGCATTTCGGAAAACACCTCCTTGCCGGCCGAGCCAAAAATGACGAGCTCCACGCTGTCGCCTGTGTCAGGAACTGGCACTGTCTTCACCACCAAATCCACCCCTGTCGTCAGAATGTAGTTCTTCTGGAAGTGAGCCCCATCGCTGCGGAAGATCTGGGCCAGGGCGGCCTTGCCCACAGCCGGGTCTCCTGCCAGGATGCACTTGGCTGCCAGCTTTACCATGGTAACCAACGACTGAAGTGGGGAAGAGTGATCACCGGGGTCTGTGACCGTGGTAGGGATGCAGCTTGACCAGGGCCCGACCTCCTGCCCCGGCCGGGGTCGGATATTGGGAACTAGGGAGGCGGGAGGGCTCCAGATAGATCCCGGCTCAAGGCCCTAGAAGCAGCCTGAAAATGTGCAAGCGGGCAACGCAGCTCCCGCTCTCACTCCCGGCCCAACCCCTCAGCCTACACCCTGGTTTTGGGATCGGGAGAAACAGCCCCACGCCTTTAGAGGCCTAAGCACCCAGCCAAATAAACTAGCATGGCAACCATCAGCTACTTCTGCGCCTTCTGTAGGTCTATTTTTTTCCCCATTGTGTTATCTTTATCTGCTGGCAAGACTGTGTTGCCTTACTTTTGGCATATTTTGAGCCTCCTTGGCCTCTTTGGTCACTTGCCAAGTTGTCTGTGTCTCATCATGTAGTTGTTTTAGCAAGCTCATGTCTGTAGTTGCTCCTAAGAAGGCTCTTGGGTCAGTTATAGCTGTTGAGCTGACTTGCTCTATTCACTCCTGCAGGTACTGGGCCTCTTTCACTTTGACTTTGAGTTGCTTGATTTCCTCCAGTGCAGCCTTGCACTGCATTGCAGCTCTCTCCTTAGTTGCCAGGCTCTTCTGTATATGTTCTTTGGCTTCCTGGTGCCACTGATTTGTTTCCACTGCCAACTGTCATTGCCCCCAGTTATGTTTCTTTTGTTGTGCAGTGTGTTCTTGGCATTGCTGTAGATGTGTCCCAGCTACAGTTCTAGCTCTGTCTTGTCAGCAGTAGCTTTTCCAAAGCTCACCTTCAGTGCAAGGCTACATTTTATTTGTCACCATTGCCTCCATGTGTTTTTCATTACCCAGTTTTGTCACTTGAGCTCAGTGGGGTGCAGTTTTTGTTTTTTATTTTGAAGCCTTGTGCAGTTGGGTGAGGTACTCCTCAACGTCAGCCTTATGCTGTGTTATCACTGTTTTAATTCCTGTGGTCCAAAGGTAATTTGGGCCTGTACTTTTGGAGTAGGTCTCTTCTAAGCAGGGGAAATAGATAGTTTGAAAGATACAGAAATTTATGTTGGACCTCTTTTTTTA
>PVJX010037420.1:0-16970 GCA_004027295.1 Dolichotis patagonum
GGCAAAAGGCAGAACGCAGAACCAGGAGAGGGCAAAGTCAGGCTGCACAGCAGGCAGGGTAAGACCTCAAGTGACCCTCAGGAAAGAACAGCGACAGGGCTGGGCGGACCTTCTTCCACCCAGAGGTCAGGCCAAGGGACAGGATTGCAGGCTAGGGTAAGAGGGCACCCACAAAGCCAAGCGCCAAGCATCCAGTCTCTACTAGGTGCAGGTGTTTTTAACTTTGCCTTTGTGACCAACTCTGCTTGATTCTGTGTCCACAGATCTTCATCACCCGCACATCCCACCACTTCCCCTTTGGGACAATTACTGCCAGCATCATTTGGTGAATAGATGGTAGGTCCAGTCCTAGCAGCACAGCCCACCACCTTCCCCATGGAGCAGAGCTCGGCAGTCCCCCTCCGGCCCTTTGGATAACCTTTGAGGTCTCCACAGGAAAAAGGAATTGTCCAACCTGCAGCTTCTTCTGCTGTCCTCCTAGCTGGCCAGGTTCCCGTTAGCACAGCAGCTTTCCCCTGCAGGAAGGGCAGGGGCCTCACAGGGCAGCATGGGGCTGGAGGATGGTCCAGGTCCTAATGGGCTGACAGTACAGAGCCCTGTCCATTAGCAGAGTCTGCTGTGACTGGCCACTGTCCCAGGTTGAGTCCATCGCCTTCGTGCCTGTCTCTGCATATGACAGATGTCTTCCCCTCCTGGGCTGCTGGTTGGCAATGACAGAGATTCTGGGGTCCTTGAAGGAGTGGCTGCAAGCTTTAGGGTTTTTCCAGGGGGCCGGTGAGGAAGGCAGCAAGTGCCCTGCTTGGGCATCGTGCTCAAGGGTTCTACAGTATAAGAATCTTCAACCAGGGGATTATGTGGAGTCTGGGAGGGGAACCCTGGAGTCCAGAGTTTGGGTGTCAACAGAGGTTGGGAGGTGCCCTGTTGCAAACCAGGCCACCATCAGCACCCACAGAAACATAGACGGCTCTGAGAGGAGGTTTTGGGGAGTCAGGAATTAGGCTGTTGAGCTCCGATGCTGGAACTGCAGGTACAGAGCAAGGATGAGGAGTGGTTGGAGCCATAGAATCCATCATAAGCCAGGGAAGATATGGTCTTGGACAGGCTCACAGGGTAAAGGAAGGAAGAAAACCCACCCCAGTGCTGGGCTTAGGAAAACAGCAGTGAGATCTTCTAAAATCACTATTCATCCCCTCTGCATTCCACCTTCCTCTCCTCCTTATTCTCTAGCTAGCTCCTCTCTAGTCCTTTAAGATGCTTTTCCCCACCCCAGGAACTTTGCACGTGCTGTACTCTCTGATGGAAGTGCTCTACCTGCCTCAGCTTCAATGCCAGCCCCTTTTCTGTCCTTCTCAAAGCCTCCACTAGGCATCAACTCCAGGGAAGGACCATTCCTGATCACCTGCTCTAAACCTATCCCCCCGCCCTGCTGTGTCTTCTCAGCATCCTGTTTGGTTTCCTTTAGGCCTCATGTCACAGTTCAGGTATGTTTCTTTGGTGTTTTGTTTAGCATCTGTCTCCTCTTGCTGAAAACCTTCAGGAAGGCAGAGACCACTGCACACTCTCCCTTCCCATCACCTCCAGCCCTAAACATCCCAGAAGCCCTCAGCGAGCATCAGCTGTTAATTCTGCTGGTTTATTACAGCCATGGCAATCGTTAGAGAGGTTTGCAGTAAATAGCTTGAATCTCTAGGATCGAGTCTCATACCAGCTACCATTGCTTGGGGGCTGTGACACCAGATGTGCTGTAGGCCCTGGACAGGGAAGGTCCCTTGCTGCCCAAGCTGTCCCCTGGTCCTTATGGAGCCCACCCAGCCACAAGGTGGGGTGTGTGAGCCCCACCCCGTGACAGCTGGGTCCCAACCTCCTCCTCCCAACTTGCCCAGCCGTGACAGCCACCCCGGCACTGCCCCCAGTGCACACTGTCATCGCTTCACCGTGAACTGTATTTAAAATGTAAATAAAAAAAGGCTTTTAGGAGATTTAACTGTTTCCCTTGGTATTTAAATTATTCAATTATAACTAAAGCTATTAAAATACAGTTAATTAAAATTGTTAGATTGTTTTCCTTTGCACTGATCGCAGCATTGCCGACTTCTCCCTCTAGCTGTTTAATTCCTATTAAAAATGATAATGCCTCGCTTTATTCATAAATGCAGCAACCTTCCCGCACATTCTTCAAGTGATCTCCCCAACACAAACCGCGCCGTGCTCTTTCCTTCTAGCAGTGAAGCGGAAATTCTGCTGTAGTCTTTAGAGGTTTAATCAGCAGTAAAAGGAGTCAAAATTTAAACATTAGCATTACCGAGTCACAACAAATAATACAGCCCCCTGTAAAAATATGTCTAATTTGGATGCAACGTAATATCATTAGAGACCAAAGCAGAACCCTGAGGTTTAATAAAAGGTGGGACCCAAATAAAGGTTTCATAACTCACGACATAAAATTACCAGATCCACACGTTAAATATTTTATTTGAAAGGTTTCACGGCATTTCCAGTGGGAATAGCTCTGCAGTGGAAGTACAGATGGGTAAGTGCTGTCAGAATGGGAAAAAAGAGGGTAAAGAAAGGAAGGAAAGAGACTGCGAGGACCAGCGCACATTTCGTAGAGACCGGCGTGCATAATCAAGATGGCGCACCCGAGACGCTAATTGGTTAGAGTGTTTAAACTCTGGGCCATGTGTTCGCACAACAATAATGGCTCTTCCAAGTAATGATGGGCGAGGTGGCAAAGGTATTTAACTTTCTCAAATGAGCCAGGTGCCACCTCTGGCATTGGGAGTGATTTGTGAACCACATGTCTATACCTACTCCCCAAATGGAGCAGCAGAGGTTGTCCCAAAGACTCAGCTCCTCCATCAGCCAACACTGGCGAGGGGACCTGGAGTCTCAGGGGTGCTATTGTGTCTGGACACCAGGGACCCCACAGCCCACTGGCCCTTGTGACCCATGTGTGGATAAGATATGGACACTGGCACACTTTCTACACCTCAAGGACAGGCCAGGTGGAAGGGTGTGGAAGGAAAATCCAAATTTAGGAACCTGATCCAAAGAAACCTCAAACATTAGGCTTAGGAGTTGTGACTTGCTCTGAAGGTAGCTATAACCCAAGGGCAGGTCAGTGTCCATCAGAGACATCTGCTCATCACAAAACGGGGCACCAGGGTGCTACTTGACAGTCCCTGCATGAACAAAGGCCTAAGAGTTAGGATATGATGTGTGTTGTATGCTAAATACCTGGAGGGACGTCCAAGTGCTGGCCGCCGAGCACTGGTCACTGGACCCGCGGGGCTGCCTCCACGGCCCAAGCCCTTGGGCTTTGGTCTGTAAGTGTCCTGAGCACTCATGTTGGAGCTGCTGCCTTTCATCTGGGCCCAGCCATATGGGCATCACTTGATGAGGACAGGGACCCTCATCTTAGTGCAACTGCGGGTCCACAGCCACTGAGCTGCTCAGTCTCACTGCGTGTGGCTCTTTACTCAGAGGGACACAAGCCCCAGGGACATAGAAATTGGAGCTTGATGTTCACATCAAACCCATCAGTCACCAGGGAAAAGCAAATGGAAGCACAGTGAGACACCATTAGCATGACGAGTCACACAGACTGCAATATCAACTCAGTCCACACCGAGGCAGGCACATGTGTGACCATATAGCTGGCAGTATAACCACCTTGTGAAATAGTTCAGTGGTTTCTTAATGAGTTAACACATACCTCCTGTATGACCCAGCCATTCCACTCCCAAGCAGAAAAACAAAAAGCACATGCCAGGCAAAGGCTTGTATATAAAAGTTTGTAGCAGCTTCATAACTGCTAAAGAACAGAAGCAACCTCAGTATTCATTGGCAGAGGAATGGATAAAGACAATGTGGTATATCCATTCAGTGGAATAGTACTCAGTGACCAAAAAGAATAAAGAACTGATTCATATGACAAAATAGGTGAATTGCAAGATAATTATCCCGAGTGAAAGAAACAAGACCAAAGATAGTGTATGTGTAGTTTCAGCAGATACAAATTAATTTACAGTGACAGTTGCCTGGAGATGGGGAGTGGGAAGGGATGGTAGGCAAGAGTTGTAGGTGCAGGAAGAGACACTAAGACGGAATGGTTGTATTCATTCTCTGTTAAAACTTATGAAAGCACACACTTTTGGTTGATTGTATGGCAAGTACATCTCAATAAAGCTGCTTTTAAAAAATAAAAAAGAGCTGTGACCTTAGAGTTTCCTTCTTTAGAATTTTGGTTTTCAGTGGAAAGAGTTGAAATCAGAGCTCAGTCTTCGCCCAGCTTCCCCACCTTGCTTACATTTTACCCCCTCTGCTTTATGAATATCTCCCTGTACCTTTTTTTTTTTACCGAATTATTTGAGTGCTACGTTGGAGACATTGTTTCCCCACTAATCTTAAACATTGCAGAGTGCATTTAAAAAAAAAAAAGATGCCTTCCTCCTTTCCACAGCGAGCTAGTGAATTTAGCACTGATACTATTTTTTCAACTCCACACGCAAATGTCATCAATTGTCCCTATAGTGTGGTGTAGCTGTCTCCCCTGCATTCTGGAATCCACTCTGTCCAGCTCATTTGCCACTCCCGTCTCCGGCCTCCTCTGGACTGAGTTCAGTGCTGCCTCTACCCCTTGCTCACACTGTGACCTTGGGCCTCCCCCTCATCCCAGGCCCAGGGAAGGTTGCTGAGAGGCTGACTGAGCAGCACAAAGGTGGAGCTGATGAGGTCAGCAGTGGGATCCTAGTGCCCACAGTCAGATGACCCAGGCCACCCACATCCTGGACACTGCAACCTTGTGGTATGCAGGCCCACTTTTCTCAGCTGGGCCCAGCAGCCTTGCTTTTGCCCAGCTTCTGCCGTCTCACCCTGAGTGTCCCTGTTGGGTGTCCACATTGGGTCGCACTGACCCAGAACCCTGAGCTTTCCCAGCAGCTGATTAAGGCAGCCAGTGGGTGAAATAATCTCTGCAGCTTTTTGAGCTACAATTTTTTTTCTTACATTTTAAAAAAATTGTTTCTTCCCTTTCCCTCTTTGGTTGGTCACATGGCTCAAATCTGCAGGGAGTTGAGTCTTCACAGTGGAAGGCCACATCAAGGTAAGCATTTCTCTGACCATCTGTCCCACCTCTTGAGCCTCTGTCCCTGTGATTATGGAATACACAACTTGTTCCTCCCTGGACACAGCTGACCAAGCCAGGGGAACCTGACCAAGGTGAGCTTTGCCAGTGCCGGTACCTGGGAGGAGGCTGGCATTGAAAGGCCACCACGCAGAGGGACCCACAGAGCTCAGGCTGGAGAGCCACAGTGGAAACGCAACACCTGGGAGAGATGGAGCAGGGCAGAGAGCAGCCCTGGCGGTCAGCACAGGGGAGTAAGGCGCTGGAGATTTCGGTGCAGGAAGCAGAGCAGGGGCTATGCACACTGCATAATGGACGGAGGTTGAACAGGCCTGGTTCTCATGTTCCACATCCCACCGTGGTGACCTGCAGGGCTTCCCCCAGCATCCTACACACCGACTCTGTTTGTTTCCTGGAGCTGCCTAGGTAACAGATGGCCGTGGACTGGATGGCTTGAAACACCATTCTAAAGGCCAGAAGCTTGAAGCTGGGGTGCCAGAGCTGGGGGATGGGTGTGTCTCCAGTGATGCCCATCCTTTATGGCCTATAGATAAGACCACTCCAGCTGCTGCCTCTGTCCTTTCAGAGGTCCTCCTTGGGCTGTTCTGCATGTCTTTTCCTTTCTGCCTCTTACTGGGATCCCTGCCATTGGACTTGGATCCACTCACCCCAGGGTGAGCTCATTTCCAGACTCACCAGTAATCACTTCTTCAAAGACCCTTACTCCACCCACTGCCCCATTCTGAGACTCTAGATGGACAGGATTGGGGCAGGGGCACCATTTAGCCGGGAACACCAGTTGGAAGCCAGATTCAGCATGGCTTCCTTGGTCCTCAGTCCCAAAGTCCAACACAAGAGTTTGCTCAGACTTTGTCCTGCAGGCCCATGCCCCTCATTCTTTAAAGGAATGACATGCCAGATGGGAAGGAAGCATGTGGGCCTTCCACGGGTGTATGTGTGTGTGTGTGTGTGTGTGTGTGTGGTGGTGGTAGTGGTGGTGGTGGTGGTCTCTGAGCCTCCCTCTTCCCTACCGGGACTTCCCAGGAGCCCTGGCTGGGGGAACTAGTGGAGAAGGCTATCGAGCACTAGTGGAGAAAATGTAGAAGGAAGAATTTGGTAGAGGCAAGACTTGTGTGGCACTGCAGACAGCTTGTGGGGTGCAGGGGTTCCAAGATCCCAGAGTAAACAGAGGCAAGGAGACATAGTGACCGAGTTCTAACCCATGGACTGCTTAGCAGGTAAGGGGTCTTTAATTTCTGAGCCCCCATGTCCACTCCTCAATTTTGCAAATGCCAACTAAAAGCACCTACGAGGTTCCAGAACCCCGCTGGCTGGCAGAGCTATGGCATGAGGAAAGAGGACATGGTCCCCAGCTCTTGCAACTTCCAGTGGAATGGAGGAGGCAAGAGTCTCTGCAAGTAGGAAGGTACTCGGTACACTCAGTGCAAGCACTGTGGGAGCCAGGTGGCAAGGGAAGCACCCACACACCCCAGACGGAGTGATACTGAGCCGAGACATAAAGGAAATGTCAGACCGAATCAGGGGAGCCCAGGGGGCATGGCTGCCTTGAAAGCACTTGGTGCCCTGGCAAAGCACATCTTTCCCGAGGGCCTAGAAGGTGGAGCGGGGGTCCGGTACAAACTCCCGCAGAGGAGTCTGCAGAAAGAGGCAGAAATCCTTGAATGCTAAGGAGCTGGGCTTTCTTTTGCACCCGCTGGGGCTTGATGAAAGCTGTTAAGCCAACAGTAGGATGAACAAATTTGCCGTGTGGAAAGATCACGCAGGCAGCAGGAGGGGACAGGAGGGCGTGGCTGGGAGTGAAGCAGGCAAGAAGCTTTGCAGTACGCGCGTGCGAGGTGAGAAGGGCAGCAGCATGAGAAGGAGAGGAAGAAATGGACGCAAGAGGCACTCGCAGGGCAGCGCGCAAAGTGCTTGGCGACCTCACGCCGCCTGCCTGGCAGCCTCTCTCTGGGTCACAGGAGATAATGGATGTGACGCGCTTTGAAAGCCGCGGAGCACCTCGCCCTGGCACGGTGGCCGGTTTCAGCTGGCTCCGGAAGCAGCGGCTCGGTGTGTCTCCTCCTCCCTGGCTCATCACCGCTGCTACCTTTTGCCTATAAGAGAGAGAGGAGAGGTGAAAAACAGAGACACTAAGTGCCAAAGCTTATGTTAATACAGCATTAAGGTTGAAAATGTAATCTCCTAGGAGTCAGGAAATTCCGAACAAGGGGTTTCCATGGCAACCCAGCCACACTGCTCCTCTGTCCATTTGGGCCCTGTTTTCCTTGTTAAATATGATCCTGTCGTATATTATATTTTATCGAGCTAAGTGTGTTACCCACAGCATGTAGAGCTCCAGTCCGCAGCACACGGAACCGCAGGAAATGAGTGTGCGTGTGTGGCGGGGAGGCGGGCAGGGGGGAAGGGGCCTTCAAGAAAACCTGATGTAACACAGCCCCATCCTAGGTCCTTGTATCTAATCAGTGGGGTGTAATTCCATTAGGAGCAGTTCCTGTGAACCTCCATGAGCACTGGATCTGCAACCTTTGTGCTCAGAAGTGGTCACTCTGGGCGCCCACTGCTGCCCCTAGAGGGATCAGCAGGTTCCCTCCCAGGTCCCCAAGGCAGGAACCCAGCCAGGGTCAGCAGGGCCATTGCTGCCAACCTGGGATCCCTCCAGGATGGAGTTCTGGGGAGGTGGATTGGAATTACCTGGTCGAGTGGTTCTTCACGCACGCCAGCCAATTGGAGATCATCTGTCACTGTTCGTTAGCATCCCAGGGAACACAGGCCCAGCAAACAGATGGGAACAGAAAGGAAATCTGATGCTCCTCCAGGCATCGTGGACAGAAAGGCTTCCTGCGTGGCAGTAGAGATGTTAGGAGGGAGAAGGAAGAAGTAAACTGGGAGGGGAGCAGCTAAGTAGTGGAATGTGTGACGGGGAAACATCTGCAGGATAATGCGGTGGAAAGAGCGTGGAATGTCAGAATCGGGCTGCCAGGGCTGGGCTATCTCCCAGCCATGTGGTCTTCAGCAAGTCCCTTAATTTCCCTTTGTCTTAGTTTTTTCATCTGCAAAATTCGGATAAAATTACCATTAACCTCCCACGGGCTCATTGGAGGATTAAATGGGATAATTGATGCAAAAGCTCACTGTAAACTTGTAAGTCCCGATACGAATGTCAGTCTTCCAGGGAGTTCTGAAAGACCATGTTGGATCCTAGACTTATACAGTGGGCTGTAGATGTTTTGTGGATGATTTGGGAATTTTCCAGTGGCTTCTGTAATTCGTAGATGTGTCTAGAATCGAGGTGAGCAAACTTTTTCTATAGAGACTCAATAAATATTTGGGGCTTTGAGGCCTTTATAATGTGAGTACTGGACTTTGCCAGCGATGGAACATAAATGAATGGGCGTGGCAGAGTGCCAATAAAACTTTATTTACAAAAACAGGAAGTGGGCTGGGTTAGGTCTGTAGGCTGTAGTTTGCAAACCCCAAGTCTACAATTTTCTGTGTGGGGAACCATGCCCTTTTTAATGAATGCTGCTTTTCTGCTCAGAATTCTATTCTCCCCCCTCCTTCCCACCTCCCACCCACCCACATACACACAGAGCCTCTTTCTTCCTCTGGCTGACTTAACCTTCCTGGACCAGCTAGAGTTGCCTCCTCCAGGATCAAGTTGCAATTGTCTGCACTCTTGCCTGTTTCCCTTGTGAACTGTGAGGTCTTGGGGCAGCTGGCTCTGTCACCCCAGTCCCTGGCCCTTAGACAGTGTTCTGTTGATGTGAGCAAAAAAGGACATATGAAAAACACAGCACCCAGGGAACAGGAGATGTTATCATGCTCACAGGAGGTCTGGGAGGGGGACAGCTGTGAGTCTGAGGTCTGACCTCCAACCTGCTGTTGTGAGCTGCTTTTCGAGGGCTTCTAGAACAATCAGAAGGTAGGACCACCTGGATAATGTGGCTAACCAGGTGCTGCACTGCCAGCCTGGGGCCAGCCTGTGTAGATGTAACAGTGCACAGGCTACAGCCCAGTGGGAAGGTGACACTCTAGGCGCCCTCTCCCTCCTTGCAAGAGAGCGCTCTGTGGAATGGTGAGCGACCTCACAGTAACTCCCGCTGGCTGCCTCTACCAGCCTGGGAACGTCGAAGTTTCTAGAAGCAGCAGCCTTTAGCTCTCCCATTAGCAAGCTTCTGCATCCTTCCCCTCATGAGCAGAGCAGATGAGCAGAGCGGAGTTGTGTAACTCACCTCTAAGTCAGCCTCCCCTGCTGCCCCGGCACAGCGGCTGCTTTCTGCCTGACAGGAGGGAACTTCCTCGGGACACAGACAGACAACGCTTGTTCAGAGTCAGGGCTGTGCTGATGAGCAATTCTACCCCCAATCCACCAGCTAGGAAAACGTCACTTCTTGTTACAATGATGGGGGAATAGGTGCAGCGCGAGATGTATGTGGTGAGGTTTCTGGGATGAGAGAAGTGTGCGTGTGCATGTGTGCATTCCTGCACTAGCGTGTGTGGTCACACAGGCTCCTATGTAACTAACGCTGATCACATGCATGTGTGTGGGTGCTCAGTGTGCCTTTGTGCCTGCTGAAGGCCGTGTGGTCCCTGCCCACGCCGCATGCCTGGGGACATCTACTGCAAGGGCTTGTGCCTTTGTCTGGGACTATGCCTAGTTTTAATTTAGGACTCCACTTCTGCCTCTATCCTCCATCCTCAGCAGATGAATATTTTATTACCTCGCTGCTGCCCTGGCACTAGGCAGTTTTCCTATGAAGAGCCAGAGCATGACAAACTCCAGCAGGCAGAGACCAGGGCTCAGATGACAGAAGCCCCCGGAAAGCAAATCACCCCTGACAAGTCTCAGGAGGGCTTGCAGATGTGGCCGTTAGTGTCATTAGGAACTGATGAGTCAGCTCCCACCCCCATGCCACCAACAGTGTCATCTCAGAGTACACAGTTGGCATACCCATGGTACAGGAGGCTGCAGGGGGCTCCCCCATGTCCCCCCTGAAGCTGCATCAGTGCCATTTAATAATTTCCCCATTTCTGGCTCCTCCCTTCCAGCAAGAAGCTGTGTCCTGAGAGTAAACTGTCACTGTTTAACTCAGGACTGCAATGGAACACTGACTTTACCAATGCTGGGAATGTGGGTGAGGCAGCCAGGTTCAATGCTGGGAATGTGGGTGAGGAAGGAGCCGAGAATGCAGAGCCAAGAGGCTGTGGGCAGCACACACAGCCGTAGCCCTCCTGGCACCTAGTATCTGAAGGACCCAGCCATGAACTGCCTGCAGCTGCAGTGGCCAAAAGCTGAGCCTGAGACAAGGATTTGGTGCAAGCAGTTATAAAGGAAATGATCCCAGCCTGGGAGCACTATGGGAACACAGGTAGCAAGACAGTGAACAAACAACATACAAAGGATGGGTTCATGCATAGGTCACCTCCATGGTTCATCCTGTGGGGATCATCATCAGAAAATGGGCTAAGGACAAACCTCACACTGTGCCAGCGAGGAATCCACCAAAGTCCGCCTCATAGGTAGAGATTTGGCTGAATAGCAAGGAAACTTTAAACCTAAGGTGACCTGTCCTCTGTCCTCTGGGCTGTGATCGTCCATTCCCGGGACCCCACCCTGCTTGTTCTCTTGTCCCCTCTAGGGCTCAGAGTGGGGAACACTCTGAGTTGCCTAGTTTTCCCTCTCCTATCCTCAGGAAGGTGGCCCAGGAGCAGGAAGTCCATGCTGGGAGGTGGTGGCTGTGGCCAGCTGGAGTAGGAACCTCTCGGCCACCGTTGGCTGTGACTCCACCCTGGAGTGGTCTGGGCCAGCGCTGCCAAGAGGAGAACAAGGCCGGCCTTTCCTGAAGCCCTAGAACTCTAGAGCTCAACACCCCCCCACACACACTAATCCCTTCTCTCTGTGTGCCCCACACAACCCCTACATGAAGTTACTCGTAGCCACACTTACTCTGGAACAGGAACCAGAGTCTTAATTCAGACCTTCACCGAGCTTTGTGTCAGGCCCCATGCTGATTATCTCAAGAAGCCCCACAATAGCACAGTGAGCAGATGACATGTCTCCTTTCACAGAAAAAGGAACTGGGGTCCCAGAAGTTCCACCATGCAGAGGGGCAGCAGGGTCTGTCCAGCCTGAGGCTGGTGGGGTGAATCTTCTAAGATGTCCAGTGTGTTTCATCAATACTATGGGAAATTGCGGACAAGGGGCAGCCTTTGGTGGTGGCTTCTGTGACTCCCACACTTCTTTCTATTTGAAGGACCATGGCCAAGTCTACCTGGGACCTCAAGCCTGCCCAGAGGCCTTCCACATCACCCTGCCCAGGGAGAAAGGTGGAACAAAAATTTACTCTCATTTATTTATACTTTGGCTTTCTTATATAAGTGTAACCATGCAATATTTACGCTTGTGTATCTGAAGAACAAAATAAAAACTGGACAGTAGGGAACAGAGAGGTAGATCTTCGGCAGAAGAGAAGAGAACCAACAGACAGAGGTGGGGAAGGGGACCTAAAGAGAATTAAGACGTGTTATGCACATGTACAACTCCCTGTGATGAATGGAATCATTATGTACTCAAACACGCACTGATAAAAATCAAAATTAAAAAAGAAATAACCTCAATGTCACACAGCCTGGCTGTGTGTCTTAGGCAGGTGACTCAATGTCTCTGGGCCTCTGTTTCCTCCTATGGTGACCAAGTGAACACAGTGAAGATGGAACTCAACAGGCAAATGTCAGATACCCAGCAGCCACCAGCCTGCCCAGCGAGAAGCTTGTGCTGAATAAAGTACATGCTGCACCCGGACCCCGACCTCTGGGAAGGCAGGAATGAGGTTCACTCGTGCCCGGGGCAACCCTCATGCAGATGTCTGCCAGGCTGGCCTTGGTCTGGTAGCGTTTAGAAGGACGCCTCTCGCTCACAGGCCTGTGAGCCTCAACCAGAGCAGAGACAAGCGCAGGCTCTGGACAGGGACACGGGTGGCATGCTCTGTTCCTTGAAGTCCTAGCAGCTCCCTCCTCTCTTTTGTTGTTCACTGGTCTCTGCCTTTGGTCCAACACCTGCCATCAAAGGCCATGAGGACAAAGTCCCCAGCCTGTGCTGGCCAAGAGAGCAGGGCAGGCAAAGCAGGATGTGTGTGGGTGTAAGGACAGCAGGACAGCCTTGCCACCAAGCCGTGACTGTGTCCAGCACCTTGGCCTCTTAGCTGGCCCTGCTCAACCTAGGCCCACCCTCTCCCTGGCTGTCCTCTGCTCCTGTCCCATCTCTCAGGTCATACTGAGGGGGTCCCTATGCCACCTGGCTGTCTTCTTTCTCACCTGCCCTCTAGTCTGTAAGATTTCAGTGCCGTGCCATTTTCCCAGCCCCTCTCTCTGAGAAGGACCCTCCTGCCGGGCTCTGTCTGGGGCTCTCAGGAGCCTGTCCAGCAGTAGGACACCAGAAGTTTCTGTTTTGTGAAAAGTCCCATCCATGTCAGAAGCCACCAGTGCCTGGTCACCGGGTGCTGTTTTTGCTTCTCCTCTCAGACTCAATGCCTCCTTCCCCTGCACTGAGTCTGAATGACAGGGGTCCACTGAGCCCCAACCCCCAGTCACCCACTCCTCCTGCTGCCAGGGCCTCACATGCCAGGCTTGGCACTGACAGCCGGCGCCATGGAAGCAGACGACTAGCTGGAGGATGAAAACCTCCATTCAGGACAGTATCAAATCCCTGGCTCCTGACGGAGAGACAGGTTTGCTTGGGGCCTGAGACATCAAGTAGAAGGGAAAGCTGATACCGGGCGGGGCCTGGTTAATGCTGGCTCTGTTGGCTTCACCTGGTCGCCCCAACATAGCAGCAGCTTGTGCCTCTGAAATCCTAGCTGCTCCTGGCACGGAGCTGTGAGGATGGAAGGTGGGGGGAGACATTCGGCTGAGTGTGCCAGGCGTGAGCCCAGCCAAATCCCCAGTCTGCCACAGCAAGGACAGGGAAGGGGAGGCCAGGGATGTTGGCCACACCCAGCCCAGGAGACTGTCAGGATGAGGCTGGAGCCACACTGCCAACTCTCCAAAAGTCCTTCAATTGCTTTTTTCTTCATCCTGTGCCCTATTACAAGCATACACCACAGAGCAGGTACAAAGGGACCATAGAACGGGACACAGACAGCCCTGAACAGGTCTTTCTCTGTAGCTGCAGTGGCCAAAAGCTGAGCCTGAGACAAGGATTTGGTGCAAGCAGTTATTAAGGAAATGATCCCAGCCTGGGAGCACTATGGGGACACAAGTAGCAAGACAGTTAACAAACAACATACAAAGGATGTTGGTCATTTGGCTTCTCAGCTTTATAGGATAACAACCTCACTTAAACTTCATGAACTTGGAGGTTAAACTTGTAATCATAAAGCCATTGTGATGGTTTAGATCTTCCAAAGCCTCATGTATGCAGAGGTATGGCTTTGGGAAAGGGATTGCATCACGGGGCATTACACTCATCGGCAGATGGTTAAGAAGAGGCAAATCAGGAGGGCGTGGCCTGGAAAGGTATATTCTTGTCCCCGCTTCCTCCCTTCTCTCACTCTGCTTCTTTGATATCATGATATGAGCAGCTTTGCTTCACCACACCTTTCTGCCATGCTGTTCCTGCCTTGGAGTCAACTGGCCATGAACTGATCCACTGAATCTGTGAACCAGAAGTTGTGGATCTTGGGTATTTTGCCCTAATGATAGGAAAGCTGCCTGATACAGCCTTAAACTCTCTCCCAGCAAAACTGTTTCCAGAATCCACCAATCCCAGACCCTGCTCAGTCACCCCATAGCACCCAGGCTAAGAAGAGTCTCCAGCATTTCCCTCAAGAGTCAGGATAGCTGAGTCCATCCAAGGAGTTCAGACTTGCCCAGGAAAACACAGCATGTTGTAGGCAGAGAATAGATGGCACCTTGCATGTAAGAACAATCAAGATATGAAGTGTGTATGTGTCAGTGCCCCAGGATGGATATATTTATGCATCATAAATGTGTACTAATTTAAAAAGGAAAGAGAAAACTGTGGCTATTCATAGAATACAGTTTGCAAACTATAAATATGAAGCTCACAGAAACCTCTGTGCTGTCCTAACCTCTCTAGTTGTCCCTCTACAGATCCATTTTCTCCTTTATCTACAGTGCAATTTTTTGTTTAATGTGGGCCTGTTGCAGCCTACGTTTTTCAGCATTCTTTACGACTCTGTATGGTTTTGTTTCTAATTTTTCTCTATGGGATATTAACAGGAATGTGTGGAGTTCTGAGTCACAGCTTTGAAATGAATGGGTATCATTTCTCTTCTTCCGTTTCTTTGCCCCATTGGGTAGGAGGAAGATGGAGCAGTGGGTGTTGGAAGGGCAATTCTGGACCAAGCAACCAGGGTTGGGTTTTGAGAATGGTAGAGTGACCCGGTGGAAGGCATCTGAGCCTTGACATTCTAGCTTGGATCTGTACCTGGATTATTATCATTTTTAACCTCTTGTTTATTGAGTTTCTTGATTGTTGCATTAGAAAAAACACTGAGGCTCATCTATGCTGTCTCCTTGGGCCCCAGGAGTGGCTGTTCCCCCTTACCCTCCCAGCACCTTCGTGACTATTCTACGCCACCCCATCTTCCTCTCTCTTGGCAGCCATGGTGGGGTCTCCTATGTGTCTCTCCATGGCATCCTCTGCACAAGACTCTGCCCTATTGGTCCCCACCTGCCATGCCAGCCCCACCTGGCATTCTCCCTTGCTCTGCCCATCCCTGCTCCCAATCCAGAGAAATGTCTGCCCTTCCCAACCTCCTGATATCCAAAAGCTTTGTCCATCCCCCTGCTGGCTTCTGGGATCGCTCCTCTGGGTCACCTCCTGGCCAGCTCACCTGCCTGCCCTACCTCACACCACCCCATCCAGCCCTCACTTGCAGCAGATAACTTCAGTCCCTGGCATCTTCTAACCTCCCTCCAGAGCAGTCAGTGGCAGAGCACTAGGATGGCACCCATGGTCCTAGGGGTAGCATGATGCCAGGGATGAACTCAGCTTCCTTCCTTTTGTCTCCAGGCTCCCTTCTATACTGTGTCCCATTCTCCTAGTGAGGTATTCACACCTTCTCTCTTTTGTCTGCTCCTCCTACAAGAGCAGCCCCAAAGCCAGCACAACCCCTGGCAGGAGAGCAGAGTAGCTGCTCAGTTAAGCACTGGTTCAATGCCTGGACCTGTGCTTGCACAGAGGGCTCTTCCTGTGCTAGGCCCAGGCACCCAGATCTAGGAATATCCTGTGTGCACTCTAAAAGCCCAATAGGTCAGGCGAGGCCCAGGCCCTGCAGGGTGATGTGGCGGCACCCCCAGCCCCTCCAGGGTGGGTCTGTGGGAACACTGCTGTTTTCCCAGTGATGTAATCAAAGCCAAGGAGGAGTTGGTCTTCCCCGCTCACTCTTGGGGGGGAGGCAGGAGAGGTGAGAGCCAGGGTGATCCCAGGATGCTGGCAGCCTGACGAAGCCATTTGCAGAAAGACAGTTTTGTTCTGACTTGTGTGTTTTTCCACATGACTTCATCCCTCAGCAGGCCCTGCCTGGGTCATATTTTTTGATGGGCCCCAGCCCCAGCTGCAGGGAGAAAATGGATTCTAAACTTTTCCCCGGGTGGCCGTTCCAGGACAAGCAAGGTCTGTTCCTCGCTGCAGGCTGAGCAGCTGGCCGTGCCACCCATCGTCCTGTGAGTGGCTGATGGCAGACAGCCTTGGCCACAGTGGCTGGGCAGGCCTGGGGGCCCAGCCCTCCCCTCCCAGCAGAGAGGCCTCATGCCAGCATTCCCTGTGTCTCTGGCCTCAATTTGCTTACCTGTCATGGATCACAAGTTTCCTGGGTGGACTCAGGCACATGGGGATACACAGCAGGCCCTGAACACAGGCTCCAGGGACACCAGTGACCCCACCAGTCACATGGAGACCAGCATTGACCCACAATTCTGTGCCACTTTCTCCATGTACTCATTTCTTGAAATTTTTTGTTGTTACATGGTCAAAAGATGGCTGCAACAGCTCCAGACATCTCATCCATGCACAGCCATGCTCAAGGCAGGCAGGAAGGAAAGCCTGGGACACAAGGAAACCTTCTTCCTCCTTCCGTCCCTGTAGCACCAGAGAACATCCTTTAATTCTCTTTAACTGGGACCTTTGTCTGGTCACTCTCAGTTGTCAGGGGGAGTGGGGAGCAACTGGCAACTGGGATGAGGGTAACCATGATCCAGAGCTGGGGATGCCCTGATATCAAAGCCTCTGCACATCTGGAAGACAGTATCAGGGTTGTAGGAGCAGGACAAAGTGGTGCTGGCAGTGGGGGTGGCCACCAAGGTGGCAGCCAATGGGCTGTCATATTCATCTTAGGGAGTGGTAAGGTGGGCTTCTGGGTGCCTCTATAGGGTGAGGAGCAGAGTAGGAGGGGACGCCAGGTCAGACAAGAATTTCAATAGAAATTTTCAAATCTGGGGCTTTTAGAGGCTGTTCCTCCAGAGTCCTGCACTCAGACTGATTTATGTTTTAGCACAGAGGCTCTGACAGCCCTGAGAACTGCCTAGTATATAGAGAGACCCCATGGGTGACCACACCGCTGTCATTTTCCATCTGTGATGGACTGCAGGGCCCTGCGGGTGCTGACTGGGTCTTGATCATTTCAGTGTCCCTAGTACTTTCCACAGCACTGCCTCTACCAAAGACGACTGCTGAATGGACAGGTGGATGGGTGGATGGATGGATGACTGGATGAGAGGATGGATGGATGGGTGGATGGATGGGTGGGTGGATGGATGGAGGGGTGGATGGGTGGATGGATGCGTGGATGGGTGGATGGAT
>PVJX010037421.1:0-16962 GCA_004027295.1 Dolichotis patagonum
CTATTCAATACTCTGTGTTGATGTGTTCTATAATGTTGTGTATTTCTTTGATTTTGCTGTACCTAGTAGAAGAACAACTATTGTGAAGACAACGAGATATACAATGTTGCCTGTTACTGTTGTCCTGGTGACCTGCTGTGATGTTCTGTGCCAATTTCACTATACTGTCTCAATTGGCTTTATTCCATCCTTTTTTTTCCTGTTTGCAGCCTCACTGTGTGTCCACTTTGTATGCCTTAATTTTGTAACATGAACAGCTATTTCTGGGAGGACAGTATGTGGTTTGTCAACTAGTGATTTATGGTTTTTTTTGAGGTTTTGTATTGTTTCTACCTGTTTTTCTGTATTGCTTTTTTTCTCTTTAAATAAAATTAAAAAAAAAAAGAAATCACTACTTGATAAATTACATACTGTCTTCTTGGAAATAGTTGTTCAAGTTACAAACTTAAAGCATACAAAGTACACATTCAAACAATGACACTGTTAACAGTTTTGCTCCACTATCTAACAAAAGCAGTAATATGGTCATCTATCTTACACACTTAAACATACATGCAGTTATATCCTATAGAGGACTTTCTTTTCTGCTCTTTTTTACAATAGCAATTACACATTTTGGGTTTTATTACTCCTACAGTTCTTATTACTTTTTACACTTATCACTTTTTATAAATGTGATATTTATAAATATGATTCTTATTTATTTCACTAATGAAGATAGTCTCAAGTTGTCTCCATTTCCGTGTGAAGGCCTCACGGTCATCCTTCTTCATAACCGAGTAATATTCCATTGTATAAAAATACCACATCTTTTTCATCCACTCTGCAGTTGATGGGCATCTTGGTTGTGTCCAAGATTTAGCTATTACAAATTGTGCTGCTATGAACGTGGGTGCACATATATCACTGTGACATGACCTTTTCAGTTTTACTGGGAAAATACCCAGGAGGGGAATAGCTGGATTGAATGGAGCTTTCAATTCTAGTCTTCTGAGAATTCTCCATGCTGATTTCCATAGTGGTTGCACGAGTCTACACTCCCACCAACAGTGGGGCAGTGTTTCTTTTTCCCCGCAGCCTCGCCAGCATTTCTTATCAGTTGATTTCTTGATGGCAGCTATTTTTTCCAGAGTGAGATGGAATCTCAATGTTGTTTTAATTTACATTTCTCCAATGACCAGTGATGGTGAACATTGCTTCATGTATTTATTTGCCATTGTATATCTTCATTTGAGAACTGTGTATTTATCTCAGATGCCCATTTTTGGAGAGGGTCTTTGAATTTGGGGGGCTTGCTGTTTTTCAGTTCTTTATATGTTCTTAATATAAGTCCTTTGTCTGAGTGGTTGCTGGCTAAAATTCTTTCCCATTCTGTGGGTTTTCTTTTCACTCTGCTGGTGATTTCTTTTGAAGTGCAGAGACTTTTCAATAATATGAGATCCCAGTTGTTGATTCTTTGAAGTGTTTCCCGTGCAGTTTGCATTCTGTTCATGAATTCTCTGCCTACCCTTGTTCCCCAAGACTTCTACTTACCTTATCTTCCAGTAGCATCTTTTTTCTTGAAGGGCAAGCTTAGACTCCAGCTCAGTTCTCATTCCAGGAATGGAGAACACGATCATAAGAGTGACAGTATGGATACAAGCGAAGCTCGGCTCTCGGTGAAATGAGTCCACCCTGGCACCCTGTTACAGGAGCTGGGGCGGCAGAGGCCTCCACTGCTGTGGCCCAGGACCTCTGAGTCACCTGCTCTCCCTGCACCTTGACACAGGGCCTTTGGGGTTAGTGCCCAGTCTTGTAAGTTCTGAGGAGTCCTCCAGCTAATGTTGAGAGCATGGTTGGAAAAAAGCTGTTCATAGACCATCCTGATTCCCACATCCATTTTTCCTTTGTCATATTTCAGCCAGCAACAAGACGAAGAAGACACTTTATAAAACATTTAGGGACTTTCTGTATCTGGACAATCCCAGAATATCTCAGGAGGCTCAAATGTATTTCAAACAACTTCAAGAAGAAAAAACTGGTAAACGTTTTGCTACTAGTCTTATAATTCAGTGCTATGATATTTAAATTTCTTGTCAACATGGCTCAAACATGGGCTTCAGATTTCTGGGCCATCATCTGCCCAGATGTGGCTGTAAAGGTAGTTTTTAAAGATGGGATTAACACGCACATCAACAGAGTCCAGTGTGGAGCTGCAGACCCTGGTAAAGCGCTGAGCCTCAAGCAGGAGTTTGAAGGCCTGACTAGAAAAGCCTGAGGGCCCTGCAAAGGAACTCTGCCTCGGGCTGCTTTTGAAGGTCAGTTCCAGTTGGAACTGGCAGCCTGTCAGGCTGGATTTTTCCGGATTTTTCAAATTCCACAACCCAGCTCAGTTCTTTAATCTCTCTCTCTGTCTCTCTGTCTCTCTCTTCTCTCTCTCTCTTCCTCTCCCTCTCTCTATTCCTCTTAATGGTTCTGTTTATATGCAGCCAAAACCCACCTTCTGCAAAGTAAAAACCACAGGTTTATAACCTTGGAGACATCTTTAGCCTCTAATATTCAAGCCATTTAGATTTATCTCAACATCCTGCTTCTTCCAGAGAGTAGATGATTTGGCTTTTCCCTGCAAAAAGGTGACTTGAGATTAATCTTCTTCACTTCTGTCCCAAACTGAAAGGCAATAGAGCGTAGACTGCACCCTTGTTTAAACTTCAAAGGACGCATATTTGTCTTACATATAATCTAAATATTCTCCTCCTTTTGGATTCTTTTCTTCTGAGCATCCACCCCAGAGTGCAGCAGACAGGTGGAGCGGGGTCTGGAAGCTTCCGGCTGACCCCATCCGGGGATGGGGGAGTGAGCCGCAGGCCAAGGGGGCTCACTTGGTCTTGGGGCTGAGTGGCCCAGAGGTCCGGGGTGGCTGGAAAACCACTTCAGCTTGTAGGGTTTGAATTATGCCACAGTCGTGGCGAAGCAACAGTGAAACAAAAAGCTGCGGGCATCGCTGAATGCAGACAAGCGCCAGCAGAACCTCGGAAGGGTGGGACGGGGAAGAAAGCAGAACCCTCTGAGCCATCACTGAGGTGCTGGCTCTGAGCACGAGTGGAACGTGCCTTGAAAGTGGGCAAGCAGCACCAGGACCTGAGGCTGCTTGGGCAAAGTCTTAGCACATTTATAGTGAGGTGCATCAAAGCGCTATGTGCTCTCAAGAATTCGGAAATATTATGTACTCTGACAATATATGAAAAATAAAGTGGGAAGATGACTGGATTAAAAGAGAATGACAAGGAGAGGAAAGTAAGAATAAAAGAGGGAAAAGAATAAAAAGAGAAGGTCACGTAACAGGAAACGCAGGTGGCGCCGGACTTGGTGAATCACTCTGGAGTTAGTCAGCGAAGTCGGTCTGAGGAGTTCTTTGACCTTTTACCCCACACTGCAGAAGACTGAGCCACCTGTGCAGAGAGCCTCGTCCATCCTCGGTCGGTCCTCCTGTGCGGGAGCCCGGAGCACTTACCTGAACACCTAGCTCAGGATTTCACGGCCTGGGATGTGCTCCGCGTCCTGACTGAGGTGCAGTGGAAAACCACCGAGTCAGACTCCCCACTGAGCCACAGCACAGAGTGCAGGAGACTGTCCGGAGCAAGACGCCCTGGGCCAGTTCCTTGTTTCCCAGGAGTCCTCTCAGAGCTGAGCTGGGCCCAGTCTTTGGTGGAAAGGGCACCGTCGTGACCGCTGCTGCTCAGGGTAGAGGTGTTGCTACCCACTGAGCGGCACCAACCAGAAACCTTCCATGCTGCAGGTAGGAGGGTGGGGGGCACCTGAAATTCGCCCAAGTGCGGGCTGTGGGGCAGGATTCTGCCCAGCTGGAGCCCTGCTCCCAAAGCCAGGTCAGTCTGGGGGAGGCCATCAAGTCAAGTGAGGGGACACTGCGGAGTGAGGAGACCCCTGCGGCCCCAAAGAGCCTTTCCTTGGGTTTTCAGACTTGGAGCGTGGCAAGAAGAGACTGAAAGGAAGGCATCTTTTAAACATTTCCTCCCTGACAATGGAAGTTTGGAATACACTGATCACCCGGATGTACTCCCACCTCTGTGATGAAAAGAGCAACAGTCCGCAGATGGTTGAAGGAAATAAACCAGGCTCCTCATACTCAAAACTGGATGTGCAGAAACCGAGGCAGCTGGGGAACCGGCAGGTTGCTTTGAAAGTCAGTATTTCTCAGCGGTGGCCAAAGGAATACGCCATCAAGAATGGCATGAGCCTATTGTCACAAGAGATGGCCAGGCTGATAATAGGAGTTTTCTAAAGTGAAGATTGGCATTGACGGTATACAAAATTTAAATCAAAGGATGTGATGAACATTAGGAAGACAGGTTTAACGCTGGAGACAGTGGATTGCGAGTCAGGCTGGAGGCTTCTTAAGCCTTGTACTCTGGAGTAGAAGCTGATGGGGATAGACACACACCTGCAGAGAGAGTGAAATGGGTCAACGAGACAGAGAGATACAAAATAGACCAAGGGTGACTCACTGGCCACAAGAATGATGAGGGAATAAACAACGATGCAGAAGCCATCAACCACAGGACCAAAAGTAAAGTGCATGTGTAGAAAGCTACAGGAAGAGAGAATACTGCATTTATTTCCATGCCACCAGTGAAATACTGTATCCCCACAGTTGAGAAGTTTACTATATGCAATGTGTGTGTGTGACCATGTGAATGTATGTTGTCTGGAACTTTCAGCTACTTCAGAAAATACTCATACATATGACTCAGTGGATCACAGATGATTGATGATGAGAGATAGATGATAGATAAGATTAATGAATAGCAAGGGATTAAAATAAATGCAAACTTAATAATATTAGGGAAATCTGTGAGGGTATTTTTACAAGATTTTGACATACGAATTTACTTCAATTATAAAATCAAGCAATGAACAAAGAAGGTAGATTCTCACTGATGTTTGTTTTCCTAGCATTTCTAGATTTATCTGGGTGTCATCAGCCTCAAAGGTTGAGAAGTACTGTTTCTCCTAACTGTTGGATATTACAGCAGCAGAAGTTTATTTACAGGTATTAAGATGTATTTTCAGTTCTACACATCGTGCTATCCAGTGCCATACATTTCATGAAAGTTTCAACAACCCTGTCTAGAGAATTAAATATTTCTGCTATGCACAGGTCAGAGGCAAAAGCTAGGAAAGACAATTTAATTAGGGGTTGCTTATTGAACCAGGAAAACATTATGAGTTGTATCTGTCAGTGTTAAATGTGAATATTTTTGACAATTTCATAAGATATCCTATATTACAGACACTGAAAATCCCTTCTGAAATTTGAATTGCTACAAGTGATAGAGAGAATTGCAGTCTCCACTATAACTTATTTGGCTATGATTGGATGAAATATACTGTAGTTAGGATGAAAATTAGTGCAAACAGCTTGTACAGAGGAATTTTTAATAAAATCACAGGGATCATATTTGATATTAACATGGAAATTATGTACACCAAGATGACTCTCTTGTTACAGTTGTAAAGTGAGAATGATTAAAGGAGTCTTTGCCTCTTGATAGTACATTAACCTAACATCCTCAAAAATACATTTATTTGAGAACTCATCAAAAAGTAATCGTCAGTTCTCACTTTCAAATTCTTCTTCCCCAGAGAAAGAATACCCATTACAGAAAGAAGAAAATACCAGGAAGTGAAATAGCTCATGGATTTAAAGGTAACCTAAGGGGTTATAAGGTAATTTCATTTATCGTTTCTCAATCAATACTAATGCTGAATTTGCATAGCAGAGTTTTAAAAGCTGGTTTAAGTATGCAATCTCCTTTTATACATCCACACAGCTATTTTGAATGTTTGACTTTATACGTTTAGTTGGGCAGAAAATATTGTTGTTCCCACTTTACTTGTGAGACCAAAATGGAAGACAGAGACACTGCACGCTCTTTCAAGCTAGGATATCTTGAGACATGGCCGATGACGAATCTGAAAGCATGGGAAGCATGAGCAGAACCTACGGCATCAAGGTAATCCACAGGCCCTCAGGACCCTTTAATATTAACTCGTCAGCTGACGTAGATACAGGAGGAGGTTTAGTCACGTATGAATATTGATCTATGTGTATAAAGACACGGATACAGTCACCGACAGAGCTCAGCAGCAGGCTGCTCCTACAGAGAACCTCCTAGAAGTATGGAAAATGACATCCTAATGGGAAACTACCTAAAAGTTGCACAATTTGAAAATATAAGCCAAGTAATGAAAACAGTTGAAAATTAGAATAAAGCATTTTTATATAAACTCAAAGGACGCAGGCCTCCATGAGGACACACTGGCTCTGACCTCAAGACTGTCCTTGATTCTGGGGAACCCATACGTATTGTTACCCTTGAGATCTTAGCCCCACAAGTGCAAATCCAGCGTGGTAAATCACAGACTTACAGCTGGTGGGAGCAGGTTTCTTCACAACTGGCTCCCTTCAGGTACACATTGGTGGGGAGGTGGCACCATCTCCAGCCTCTTCATTCTGATGGCCACACCTACGGTGATACCAAAGGCAGACGACACAGAAAGGAGGGTTCACAGTAATGTCCCTGATGAGTATCGCCATGCATGCTGTCTGCAGAACACCAGCATCCCGGGTTCAGCAGCACAGTGGCAGAATCTCAAAGCATGACCACGACCAAGTGAGACTAATCTCCGGAATGCAGAGACTACTCAGCACACGAGCACCGATCAGTGCAACACACCCCAGACCCAGAGGAAACCTGAGGACCAGGCGATAATCCCACCTGCTGCAGAAAGACATTGGAAACTTCAGCACACAGTGAGTCAGGCGCAGAAGGAAACTGCCCCAGTACACTGCAGGACACAAATGGAGAATGCACAGTTACCATCCAGCTCCATGTTCAGGTCGGTGTGATTCCCATGCAGGGCCAGGGAGGGGCGATATTACCCAAAGTTGCCATTTCTGTCAAATATGGCGCTGAAGGTCCTGCCCAGAGCAATCAGGCTATGAAAGAAATCGCATCAGGAAGGAAGATGTTAGACACTACTTATCCCCAAGTGGCATGATGGTCTGTTTAGAAAATAAAACTTGTTCAAACTGACAGGGAGTAAGGAACATTGCTGGATACTACAAATGCAGACCCAAAGTCTAGTGGTGCTGTTATTCTCTAGTAATGAGTAAGTCACGAGAAATTTAAGAAAACAATACCATTTAAATAACCCCATAGGAATAAACCAATGAAAAGCAAACTTAACCACGGAGGTGAAAAGTTATTTTCTGAGGATGACAATACATTGCTGACTGACATTCAAGACAATAACTGAAGTGCGACTTTTTAAAATAGTATTTTTTAAAAAAAATTTTCATTGTATTTGGTTGATACTTGGATATTTGGATTACTACTGGTGACTGATACTGATATTATGTGCAGTAGCATTGTTACTAAGTGATTAATTCAAGTAGCTTTTCTCTAGTTTTGCACTTGTGCCAATTTCCTGGAGAGACCCTGCAGGGAGTGTCAAGTGGCCCTTGAGAGGGTAACATTAACGACCCTTGTCTCTGCCCGGAGTGCTGGGATAGGCTTTCACATCCCTTTGTTACATTTTCTTTAAGTTATTTTGCTTGTTCTTTTGTTTATATGTTTCTCTAGTGTCCATTATCAAATAAAATTGTTCTTTTATGTATATATTTTATGAATGTGTTTAGTAAACTAAGGCTACACTGTCTTAAATTATTTTTCATACATTATATAAATTATTTTAAAATTTGCTGTTAATACATTTGAGTTGGTTTTAATGTGTAATAGCGACTTCACTTTCCCAGTATTTACTATGACTGGCGGGATTCTTTCTCACGATCTGAATTTGTGTGCCAGCTTCCCCACTCCTGGACCCAACGCCAATAGTGCAGCTTGAAGGAGAGGTGTAACCTGGCTCAGGGTTTCCAGCCACAGGCAGCTAGTTCCAAGGCGGGGGATGTGACAGAGCAAATCTGCTTGGTTCCTGGTGCCCAGAAAGCCGAGCAGAAGAGTCGTGCTCACGCAGCAGTGAGCAGTCATCGTGCAGGAACACAGGCTCCACCTCTGGGACCCACAGAAAGCCACACGGAAGTGCCCTGCACCCAGCCTGGGGCAGATCGGGGTGAGGCTGCACCATCACCACCACACTGATGGTTCTGTTAACGCCTTGTTATCACCCAGGCTCTTACAGCTGTGTTCCCGACAGATGGATGCATGATTTCCACGTCTCTTACACTTCTGTTGCTTTCACTATCCCAACTGACTCACGAGTTCCAAACAGTGCAAACTGTGTCCCAGTTTCCCTGGCTCTGCTGGGTTTCCAAGGGACCCTGGGTATGGACCCTTTCTCACCACATCCGAGGCGTTCTCAGAGGCTCACACCACTGGCCAGCTCTTTCCCTCTTGAAGCACCTAGGGCCTCCGAGTGGACGCTCAGCATGTGCAGTGACCTCTGTCCATCACCGCTGCACGGCAATGCTTTGCCTTCTTCCGGGAGGCTTGTGTCAGTGCCTCTTTGTGACTTCTGCAACCAGCTGGGGAACATTATCTTTCTAAGCAGATTATTTAGCTAGATTGGGACACCCCATTAATTTCTAAACTTAACTGACTTGAATATAATTACTCCTGAAAATTCTCTTTCAGCTTGACCTAGATTAATGTTTAATTGAATAGTCAACGGGCTGGAATATTAGAGGGGAGACTCTTTCGGATTCTCTTTACCAGGCCATGACCTTGATCCCTAAAGTGTCATGTTACTCCTAAGAGCCAAAAAGAGCATCTCATGCAACTCTCCTCTGAAATTTCGTCTCATGACAGTGTGAGCTCCAAGCAAACTACAGTCACCAAAACCAGGAGCAGATACAGCTGCCGTGTGTGAAATCCCCTGGAGGCAGGCCTTCTTTGTTGTGGATCCGTGGAACTAGAGAGGAAGGTCTTCTGCCACAAGCATGAAGCAAGAGTACAGCCCGGCACAGGTCAGCAGCAGCGGCACTGTGGCTCCCAAGCAGAGGTGAGGGCTGGGGGAGGTGCTGATCCAGAACAGTTTTGAAATCGAGCCGAAGAATCTGCCACGGGCTGCAAGCCTGAGGGTTGCAGTCTTTGGAGGTCTGGCCTCCGCGCCCACACCAGCCCACTGTTCTTATTTCTTCTCACTTCCACCATGGGGTGCCAGTGTGTGTGGCCAGGGGTGTGCTGGAGTGTGCTCAGCAGCAGATATTTTGGGGGCATTTTAATTTAATATTTCCCTTTCTTTGCAACAGGTTACTGGTTACTTTCATAATTTTTACTGTGATGTTGAAACCATCTATAGATTTGATAACTGCAAACTTCTCCCAAGACTACAAAAACTTCCTGAAAGTCACTACTTTAGATATGATAAGGTATTTTTAGAAAGCCTTTAATAACTTAGTAAGTGAAAATGAGTATTCGAATAGCACCAGTTGAAAACAACTAGTGTTCCTTGTTGTGGCTTGTGTCTACAAGTCTCTCAAAATCTCATGTGTTCATAGGTGGCTTTTTTCAGAGGTGGTTGGATCTAGAGTGTGTGACGGTAGAATTAAGGGTGTGTGATTACTAAATTAGTCTACTGATTAGTTTGGGACCTGCCCTAAGCCATGTAGCCTAAATAGAATACAAAATGAGCAGAAAGAAACTGCTGTTGTCACCTATGGATTTGCTTGCTCGCTTTGCTCCATTTTGAACACCATGGACAGATTCTCCTCTGCTTCCCCGGCCATGGGCTATTTCTCCTCTGCCTCCCCGGCCATGGGCTGTTTCTCCTCTACCACCCACCCTTGCAATCAGCCAATTATGGACTGTAACTTCTGCAAAACTGGAGCCAAAATAAACCTTCCCTCCCTTAACTTGTGGGTGTTGGGTGTTTTGTCTCTGCAACTAGAAAAGTAGCTAGGACATTTGTTCACTGTACACTAAATAAATAAATTAGCATATTAGATTAACTAAATTTTCATAATGATGTATACACAGCAGTAGAAATTATTAATGTCACTTCTAAAAACTATATGAATGATTGTAACAGAAATACAGTATGAAAAAGAGAACAATTTTACTGAATGGCTTATTTATATAGTGTATGAAGGTAAGATAAATGGTTTAGAATTCAGGGTTTGTTTACATTGAAAAATTACTGATGAATGAGGCATAAATAAGGGTTTTGAAGGCTACTGTTAAAGTTAACATTTCTAGATCTGGGTGTTTATTACACAAATAGGCTTAATTAGTGAAAGTCTGGCAAAGTGATTTCTTTGCAATTGGTACATTTATCAATGTATATCAACATAATACTAATCTAGATCTTACAATTTAGTTAAACACTTGATAGTCATTGAACATAAATCAAGGCAAAGAAAGATTAGCAAAGCATTTTGTATTATGAAGGAGGTATCTAGAGACATTGACTTTAGGATTTAGTGATCTTCTTCTTCTCTGATTAGTTTTGGCTTAAAATTGGCTTTGAAATAGCATAGTGACTCCTGCTTTTTTCTGGGTTTCTGCTGCATGGACTATTGTTTTCCATCCTTTGATGTTTAGTCTATGAGTTTCTGCTTGGTTTAAATGTGTTTCTTGCATACCTGTACTGTTGGATTTTGTTTCTTCAACCATCCTGGCATCTGTCTTTGGACTGGAGAATTGAGACCATTCACACTGACAGCACTGAAGCATTTGACTTATTCTTGTCATTCTCATTTTCATATTTGTCATTCTCTTTCTTTCCGCTTTTTTTAACAGTGCAAATTACCTGGTGTGCTTATTTTTTTGAAATTATTACTTTCATTTTCTCTATTTTGGATATCCTTGAGAAGTTAAGAATGCTGGTTTTGTGGTCACGAATGTCTTTAGGTCCTCTTTACTGTGGAAATATCTTACTTTCCTATCAGTATTGAGAGATAGTTCTTCAGAATGTAGCAGCCTGGGTTGGAAGTCGTTTTCTTTTAGGACTTTAAACATTTTACTCCAAGCTTCCCTGGCCTGTAAGGTTTGTGTTGGGAAGTCTGCTGTCATTCTAATGATTTTACCTAATAGGTGATTTGTTACTTTTCTACAACGGTTTTTTAAGACCCTGCTCTTGCACTGGATTTCTGGAATTTTGACTATGATGTGTCATGGAGAAGTTCTTATCTAATTGTAGCTATTTGAGGTTCTATATGCTTTGCTTATCTGTAAGTTAATTTATTTTCCAATATGTTGAAAATGTTCAGCTTTGGTATTTTACTGGAGGTTATAAAATGTAGGTTACCAAGAAAATAATGTCTACCTTTTGTGTACCTCAACTTGGGCAAATTATTATTTGTGATTAGACAAGGTTTCTTCACACAGAATGGCTCATTTGTCACTGCAATAACTCAGTTCATTGTTATCATGTGTATGTATGAATATCTGAAGTTTTCATAGCACAGAGTAAGGTAAATTCCAGCCCTTACTGAGGCTAACAAATTCCTATGCACTGTATGTCTTATGGGCTTCTCTAGCCACACCTCTGGCTTTCATGAGTAGGCATCTATCTTCGTTCATGAGTGCAGACGAGGCTTCTTTCGACTCCTGGTGGCTGTCATCTCTTGGGCTTGCTCCCTGTTCTTTCCTTTCTCTAGCTGTCCTTGAGCCAAATCCCTAGCCAGAGACAAACCTCTTTTTTTTTTTTTTTTTTGTCGGTATCGGGGATCAAACTCACAACCCAGCACTTGCAAGGCAGGCGCTTATGCTGCTGGGATAAATCCCCAGCCTGACTGACTCTTTATATCAGTGCGGAAATATTCCTTCTTAGCAGATGCCTCTCCCACACTGCAGACTTGGTGTTGCCTCCCTGACTCACACCTCAACAACAAGCGCCCTTTCTCCTTTAAAATCATGTGAGAATTCTCCGCCATATTTATTCTGCTACAGCGACCTCTGAGAGAACACAAACCAATCTCCTGTCATTATTAATTACAATACTGCAACTTCACCGGGCTGGGAAATGCCTAACAGGTTAGTAAAGTACAATTCCGGGTGTGTCTACAGGGTAGCAACAGACAACTGACTCCTGGCCCAGATAAATGGGGTAGGAAGACTTACCCCAACTGTAGGGCCCACCACCCAAGAGGGCTGGGTCCTGGATGAGATAGTGGGAGTGAAGAGGAAGTTGGTGTGTCTTAGAAAAGCTTTATTCTGCCCAAACTGGCGCACCTTTGGCTGCCACAGTCTGTGCACCTCAGACTCCAGTTCTTCAGCCTTCCAGTGCAGGCTCCTGCCAGCAGTGCTCCAGCGAATTTGCAGGCGCTCAGACTTGGACAGTGGCTACATCTTTGATCCCATTTTTTTCTGAGGTTCCCAGCTTGTTTACCTGAATAGGTATTGGATATCTACCCCTCTAGCACGCATGTGGCCACTAGGGACTCTCTACCTCGATCGGAATAAGATCCCGCCTTACACAAAGCCACATATGTTGCTGTGGCTGAGATGTAGTACGTCCCTGAAGATCTCCAGTGCTCAGAGGTAAAGCCTTTGAAAGGCAGTTGGGTCACAGAGGCACTACACTCCTCAGGGCAGATGCCCGCAGAGCTAGATGTGCTGTTAGAAGGTGGGGTGTGGTTGGAGGCGGGTCCCTGCGGAAATGTCTAGAAAGGTGCATCTCCCTCCCCGTCTCTCCCTTGCCCTCTGCTTATGGCTGCCATTATGGGAGTAACTTTCCTTTGCCAAGCTCCACTACCACACGGCAGCCACCTGACTGCGGAATAACACCTCCAAAGTTGTGAACCAAAACAAATTTTACCCCCTTAAAGCGGTAGGGGCTGAGAATTTTTAAAAAGCGAAAACATGTGACTTTTAATTTAAATCTGACATTTTTTGTTTGTTTGTTTTTGGAACTGAAAATGAAACTCAAGACCTCATGTTAGACAAGCAGAGGGCATTCCACTGAGCTATGTCCTTGACCCTTAAATTTGACATTTTGATGGTATTCAGAGCTGAAATTATTTCAGATTTAAATTAAGATATGTTTTAATGATGAAAACGTTTATTCATATATAATATTCAGGGCTAAATTAATATGAAATTGAGACATGATGATGCTGTGGAAATATTACTGATTGAAATACAAGTAATTAGAAGGGATGGGGGTGGACAGATATTCTGTTCTCTGCTTAAAGTATCTTAACTGAGAAGTTGACTTTGAATCAATATTTTCTAACATGCAGTTTCAGAAGAATTTGACATTGAGACAATGGAAACTTTCTTAATAACTTTTTCAGAAGTTTCATTTGGAAAGCATTTTCACTGTACTGCATATTTAAATAGTTTTAGAAAAGCTTCATTGCTGTAAGATGCGTTGTATTGATCCATTATCTCAGAATTTCTACCGTCCTTGTAAATTGCATGCATACCTATCTTTCCTTCATCTGTTTTTTCCCAACAGCCTCAGCTTTTGGTTCTTGCTCTAAATTGCCTCCTTTAGAACTGTATGTTAAAAGTATTTTTCTCTTTTTTCATGTGTTTATAGTACTGCAGAGATTTCAAAACCACTGTTTCTCAGTTTCATTTCCTTGCTTTATTCTAAATACGTTTATTTAAAAGCAGATCATTCTTCCCTTCTGTAGATTTATTAGCAGGATTCTGTTTTGCACCGTTAGTTATTTCATGCTTCTCCAATTATTTTTGATAAAATTTTACCTCAGATTTCCTCTAACTTTAAGCACAAAGCAACAAAGGTTTATTCTAAAATATAGAATAATATTAATAAGATATGTACTTGTCCACATTATCTGCATAATCATTAGAAATAAAACACATAGAATTGATATATTCCTCTGGTGACATCATTATACTTGAAAAAGTAACAAAAATATGCACTTTCTGAAACCTTAAACAAATCATTTTAATTTGATAATCAGTAGTGATACTGTAAATATTTGAAAGCAATGTAAAGGCATCATAAATTTAACACTTAAATTTGCTCAAGAATAATAATTCAATATTAAATATAGATATGGATTTCTAATGTTTGTGAATTGAGATTTCTTTACTGTATTGACTATATTATTTGATAATTATAATTTGCATATTTCCAAAGTCATATAGTATACACATTGAAACTCTCACCAAAAAAGATGTGAAAAGAGGGCCAGGCAAGAGGGGTAACATGGGGGAAAAGTGACCAAATGTATCGGTTTGCCAAAATGAAATCGTTAGTATTTATAACCTATGTGTACCTAAAAATAATTTGAAACAAAAACCAAAAAAGTTCAAACTGAAAATGATTATTAGAAAAAATAATTCTTCTCTAAAGGTAATATAACTCACTTAAAACACAGTAAGGTAGCAATCTTATACTGATTTTTAAGGCATGTTATATAATGCATAGTGTATTTGTACTTTCTTTTATATCTCATATTCTGAAAGAGACATTGCTGGCCTTTTGAAGAAATTTCCAGCAAATAAACAAAAAAGCAAGAATAGTGAAGTCATCACTTAGAACTCTCTGAAGTGCAGAGTTTTAAAGCTACCACCCATCTATGCTAAGTGAGGACCACAGTCAAGGCTGAGAGGTTTAACGGATTCCTGGTTTGTGCTCATGGTGGGAAGAGAGAAGGGAAATCAAGAGTCAGCAAACTATGAGGGGCCCCGGGTTCCAGAGGTTCTCAGCCAAGGAAGATTAGCTAGAGGCGCCAGGCAGGCCCAGAGGGGCTGGGGGAGGAGGGGCATCAGGCCAGAGGCAGCAGGGACTGCTGCAGGTGTAGCTGGGAGGACCAGGACCAGCCCAGAGCTGGTTCTTAGCCCACAGGAAGCCATTCTCCTAGCATTATTCCTCAAAGAAAGCCAGAAACCACAGCCCTTCCCTTATGGGTCAGGGAAATAAGGTCACAGAGCAACCTCTGCACGCCTACAAACGCGCACACACACACACGCACACACACACACACACAGATGCACTTGCACGCACACAGGCACAGGTGCAGGCACAGGCACACACCTGCAGAGACAGACAGCACCACAGAGGGCCTCAGTTCAGAGCTGCCACCTTGCAGCTGGAAGTCCTGGGCCACAGAGCCCAGAAGCACTGCCTGGGCTCCTTGGAGAGCAGCTGTTACCCTCCCAATGTTGGGGAGTGGGGGCCTGCTGGGGACCTTGGTTCTAGGGTGTCTCCCCACTCTCAAGGGTTTTGCCTCTGAGGCCCATCCAGAAGGATCCCTGTCTGCACTGGGAGAGTCCAACAGAAGCAGCTGTGGCCACAACCACCTGAAGCGCTCTCCATCCAAAGGCCACACTCTTCCCCCAGGCAGCTGAGGCTCCTCCCCCGTGTTCTCACCCACCCCCATTTCTTTCATCTTTTTGTGCTATCTAAGGGACTCTGCAAGACAGAGATCTGTTTGGAAACATGGGATGGTCACATAAAAGGACAAGTTTCCACTAAGACACTTAATATTTTTTGTAATACTGGGGATTGAACCTGGGACCTTCACACAAAGCTTCATCTCTAATTCATCTCTAATTTATTTATTTATTTACTTAGAGACAAGGCCTCAATAAGTTGTTCAACTGCCTAGGCTCAACATAAACTTGCAGTCTTCCCATCTCAGCATCCCAGAATGCTGGAGATTCCCCCATGCCTGGTACAATGCTTGGCCTTAGGGTTACAGAAACCTTTACTTTCCTGAAACACTGCAACCACAGCAACAAGAATCCAGTTGTTTAAAGATCTACAGAGATCTTTGAGTACTGACTTTGTATCCAGCTATCTTGCTGAATTTATTTATTATGTCTAGGAGTCTTTCAATAGAGTTTTGGGGGTCTTCTATGTAAAGTATCACGTCATCTGAAAACAATGAGAATTTAACTTCCTCTTTCCCTATCTTTACTCCTTTTATTTCTCTTTCTTGTCTTGTTGCTCTGGCTAGTGTTTCCAGTAATATGTTGAATAGCAGTGGTGATAATGGACATCCTTGTCTTGTGCCTGATTTTAAGGTAAAGGCTTTCAGTTTTTGACCATTTAATATGATGCTGGCTGTTGGTTTGTCATAGATGGCCTTTACCATATTGAGATAAAGACCTTCTATTCCAATTCTCTGTAAGGTTCTTATCATGAATGAGTGTTGGACCTTATCAAAAGCTTTTTCTGCATCTATAGAGATGATCATGTGGTTCTTCCTTTTGGCTCTATTGATATGGTGGATTACATTTATTGTTTTGCGTATGTTGAACCATCCCTGCATTCCTGGGATTAATCCCACTTGGTCATGGTGTATAATCTTCTTGATGATTTGCTGCATCCTGTTTGCCAGTATTTTATTGAGAATTTTTGCATCTATGTTCATTAGGGAGATTGGCCTATAGTTCTCTTTTTTAGTTGAGTCTTTCTCTGGTTTTGGTACTAGAGTGATATTTGCTTCCAGAATGACTTAGGAAGAGTTGCTTCCCTTTCAATTTCATTGAAGAGTTTCAGGAGTGTTGGAGTTAAGTCTTCTTTATATTTCTTGTAGAATTCTGCAGTGAATCCATCTGGGCCTGGACTCTTCTTTGTAGGCAAGGACTTAATTACATTTTCAATTTCAAAGTCAGTACTCAAAAATCAATAGCATTTCTATACACTAACAACAAAAGTACTGAGAGAGAAATAAGAGAAGCTACACTCTTTACACTAGCATCCAAAAAGATGAAATACTTAGGAATTAATCTCACGAAAGAAGTAAAAGAGCTATACAGCAAAAATTAAATACCCTGAAAAAGGAAATCGAAGAGGACCTCAGAAAATAGAATGACATCCCCTGTTCATGGATAGGAAGAACAAACATTGTAAAAATGGCCATTCTCCCAAAATTACTATACAGATTCAATGCCATCCCAATCAAAATACCACTAACATACCTCATAGATCTAGAGAAATCACTCCTAAAATTCATCTGGAACCAGAAGAGACCTAGAATAGCAAAGGCAATTCTAAGCAACAAATGCAAGG
>PVJX010037422.1:0-16953 GCA_004027295.1 Dolichotis patagonum
TAACTAATTTGGAAATGTTTTTACCAGTAGTTTATAAAATATTATTCAGAGTCTTCATTATTGTTCAGGTTCTCTATGTATCTGTTCTTCTGCTTGATATTATCCTATAAATTGCTGAAGTTCTTTTTGTTATGGCTTTGTAAATTTTTTGCTTTAGCTCCTTTTGGTTCAATTTGGACTGACTAATCACTTCTTCTACAATGATTAATCTATACTTAATTATATGCTGTGTCTCTTTTTGAAATTTCAGATTCATTATTTCTACTTTTTGACCTTCAGTCTCTTACCAGTGTAGCTCCATTACTAAAATAATTACCTTCCAAGAACTCTGCCCAGTACTCTGAAATTCTTTTCAACTGCTGGAAACATGAACTATTCCTAGTTTTGTGGGTGTTGTATGGTTTACCTTTTGATGTCCCCCTAAAGCTTCTTGTACTCATAGGTAGGTCTTTCAGAGGTGATTGGATTGTAAGTGTGACACTTTCAGTGGATTATTCCAATGTTGAGTTTATAGCTAAATGTGACATTGGGAGTGAAGCTTGACTGGAAAAGATGGTCACTGGGGGACATCTCTGTCTCCTCCCTTGATCTCTGACTGCTCTCTGCCCTCCCAAACCATGTGCAAACCTCCCCTGCATGTCCCCCTGCCATGCCACTGTGCCTTGGACCCAGCTGACTATGGACTGGAATCTCTACAAACTGTGAGCCAGAATAAACTTCTCTTCCTCTCACTTGTGGCTGTTGGGTGTTTTGTCCCAGTGACAAGAAAATAACTAAGACAGAGGGTAAGCATGCAACTTGTTATTCTATCATGGTCAAAAATAGGCTTCTTGACTCTCTTTGAATGACTTGCCAATTCACACAAATATAATACTTATGTTTATGAAACCACCTTTCAAAAAAACCTCAAACATTGACTGAATTCTTTCTCATATTGCAAGATTTCCAATTCTATATCAGTCAATTACATGCAAATTTCTTCCTTTCTTGTCAAAGTGGACATTTGCAATATTCAGTCTACCTCCTGATACAACCATCTTTCTTTCTTCCTGTGACCCACCTAAGTTATTATTATGTTTTAATCACATATGCAGCCTGGTAGCTTTGAAGTTACTTTTGAATTCTTTCATTTCTTCACAGATTAGGTCTGATCTCTTAATAAGTACTGAAAATTCTTTAAAAATTTTACATCTATCCTCTCTATTTATTTCCATTGATCCAAGATCAAGATTTCCAAGATCTCTCCTCTCTCAAGTCTATTATACAAGTATTTTATAACTGAATTTCCACTCTAGTTTCTCCCCATACCAATTCGAACCATATCACATGTCACTCACTCTCCACATATGGTTACAAGTAGAAGTTCAGTTACCTTGATTTGAATATTTGACATTAATAATCCCACTCCAACCAATTTTTTAGAAACTAGAGTAAGTAGTACATGTTTTCTCCTCACAGTTTTATAAACAAACCTACTAATTTGGGACTTTGTAGCATCTTTTCTGTTTTAATTTGCCATTTGCATTTTATATGCCTCTTACAAAATTCTCCATTACTAAAAGTTTCAGTTTAATTTCCATCCATGGTAGCTAGATTAAAGTAGATTAAAGTATTGACTTTCTCTAAGATTGAGACTGATTTTTTTCTTTAATACCCAAATCAACACTTAATCACATGATCATTTAGCTTATTATTCGATCAACTTGATGTAATCTCCTAGATTTTCTCAATTACTATACTGAATCAATAGCATATATACTTTTACTTGACAGCATGTGCAAAAGGAAGGAGGTTATTTTCTAACATTCATTTTCCAAGTTGAACTAATGTCACTTCTCTCTTTGTCTTGTATTGCTTTTGCTTATCCTTTTCATTAGATTCTTTACTTTTTAAGGATGTAAGTGGATCAAACTGAGGGGAAAGAATGGGTGAATAGATATAGTGATAAAAGGCAAAGTGTTTGCTCATGGACTAGTGCAAATTCAAATCTCTGAAGCTTGTGAGATGTGTGAATTAAGAATTTTGTTCTTTACTTCTTCATGTATCAGATGGGGATAATACTCATCCTTGTTATGATTCCAGTGGTCTGAGCTTCTCTTGGGAGGATGACAGAATGCAGTATAGCAAATACAGGGATTTCCTTCTATCTTGTCTTTGAAATACAATATTGTTCTCATTGTTTTGGTTTGTCCCGATTGTTTTGCTATATTCAATATTCTGTTTTGATTGTTTTTTTCTACTTTGTTTTGGTTTGATTTTGCTATATCTGATGGAATGGACAACTATTGTGAAGATAACAAGATATACTATGGTAGTTATTGTTGTTTTCGTAGTATCTCGTCTTGAAGTTCAGGACCAATTTTGCTACTTTGTTTTGATTGGCTTTGTTCTGTTTTGTTTTGTTGGTTTTACTATTTTTAAAATAAAAATAAATAAGTAAATAAAATAAAATTAATAAAACAAAGGACAAAGAACTGTAAAAACAAATCAAAAACCAAACAAAAAAGATACTTAAATGAGATAATCCTTGAGTGGAGCAGGTTTATGGACGCAAAATATTATGTTTTGGTGACAGTTTAACTTACTCTATCTGGCACAGTGCATAACTTCAGTGGAGATGAAGATAGTTCATTTCTCTTGATTAGAATACAATCTGATTCTGGATTCTGGCCGCCATTCAGAAGTCTTGAAAAACACTACCTGAGTAAGGTATCAGAAATCCCCTATGTGTAAGAGCAAGTTAGCATAACTGAGTCAACTGTTTTTTTTTTTTTTTAACTAGGGATTGAACCCAGAGCCTTTGCCCCAAGCAACATGCCCAAGTTCACTTCAAAAACAATTCTATTTTTTAAATTTTAAGACATAGCCTTGCTCTATTGCTAAATTGCTCAGACAAGAATTGAACTTGCAACTATCCCCCCCCCCCCAGTCTTTCAGATATTGGGATTAATCCAGGTTTTGATTTGGGTTTGCCCTTCTGTCCTTTTTACTTCCTACTCTATCCTCTTTCTCTTAGGATGATCTTATGAATTTGTTTTGGAAATTTCATATGCCCAGTGTGACTCTCATACATGTGAGTGTGAGTGGAGATGGGGAAAGACAAGGAGAGATGGAGAGGGTGGGGAAGAGGAAAAAGGAAAGGCAGAGGGGGAGAGAAAGAGAAAGAAATTGTGACTCTGCACTCAGTAATACACAGAGAATTGCTTTTTTAAAAAGATATAAAGAAAAATGTGATCAATCAGTTTTTAGACATGTAGAAAAATTCTCTTTCCCTTTAAATGCACTCAAATAAACAAGCTTGTGTCTCTAACTACTATGGCCTCTGACATTTCAGACTGGCTTCTGCCTATGTTGTATGTATCATAATCTATCATGAAAATTAGTATTCAGTTAAGCATCTGTCCACTGATCCATTAGCAGCACCTTAACCACATAATCATAAATCTAAGGAGGAGAAGTTTAGGTGGAGGCTATTTCAATCAAGAATTGAAATTTTAGAGAAGCATAATACTTACCAGAAAAGACATCTAGGTCAGATTTCATCACCTCTAATTTTCATGTTCCTATTTTTGTTCTCACCTCGCCTTGTTCCATCAAACCATCATCAAGCAATACTGATTAAGTATTCCCCTTGCCTACAGCTGTGTTAGGATTTTGATGACATAAATTAATTGGTTATGGTTCCAGTCATTTGGAAATTTGCTGAAAGATATTGCTTCCCAGCCTTTTTATATTTTAAAGTTAAACCACATTAAATGTCAAATCATGAAGAAATCCCATTTAATCATAGTTTTACTTTAATTTACTTGATCTACAGATAAATCTTAAGGAATATTTAAATAATTCTATAGTTTCCTCATCACTCAGTGGCAAATAACTTTGGAACCACTGTTCACAGGCAGATGCTCTGCTGTATGAAACTTGACCAAAAGATGTGCTAGACACAATCCTTAAAAAACAAAGTACCAGATTTGGAGTAATTCCAGTTGAAGAATTAAAGTAGATTCAATGGCACATCAGAATAGCATTACCACTTTTACAGTGTGAATTTTTTCAGAATGGGAAAGAATAACATGGAATTAAGCAAGTGACACAATACCTACTGATCTTTGCTATGAACCAGTAGATATGCTACACATCCATTATTTTCCATATTTATCATCAAAATATGTGATCTAAATGTAATTGTTTTTCTCATGCTTTGGGGATGAAACAATAACAGAGAATTTAAATAAATGCCAGAGCAAGGACTGCAGTTTTGGCTGAAACTTAAATGGCAGTGTTCATTGTATAAATGAGTGGCACCCCACTCTGATGGTACCGCAATTGTAAGGTCAAAAATGGTTTTGCTACGAGAGGGCATAGATAATAACAATTCATGTCCACAAGGGCTTCATAGTTTTCCCAGCACAGTCACATTTTTATAATTCTTTTCCGACCTCTCATTATTACCTATCATAGTATTATTACACACTTTGTGCGTATGAAATTGAGGTGTACCTGACGCATTCCCTAAGTTTGCAGAACTGGTTAAAATAGCCAAGATGAAACTCAAGTATCTGATTCCAGATTCTCTTATATTTTCCGTGTGATTTCATTATTCCCAAATATAAACATGACAGCTGCCAAAATTAAGCTCTCTGTGTACGTGTGTGTATGTGTGTGGACAAGCATGAGCACTAGGTATCAATAAGTCGCCATTATATATTTGTCTTTTGGGAAACAGAAGACCAAAACACGATCCTGGTATAGTTGAGATACATGGATCCTGTTGAGATTTGGGTCTTAAATGTCCTCCAAAGGCTCCCTGCTCAGATTTGGTCTCCAGTTGACTGCACTGTTTGGAAGCTGTGAAAGCCTTAGGCTGTGGGGCTTAGTGGAAGAAAATGGGGTCACTGGGGGCGTGTTCTTGAAGGGATAGTGGGACCTCGGTCTCTTCCTCTCACTCATTTTTGTTTCTAGGCCACCATGGGGTGAGCAGCTGCCTCTGCCATATGCTTGGGACATGATTCACTGCCTCACCCTAGACCCAAAGGCAACAGCACCCAGCAATTATGGACCAAAGTTCTGAAACCATGAGCCAACATAGTGTTTTTCTCCTGTTATGGTGATTTTTTTCTCAAGCATTTCATCATAGCAGCATAAAGTTGATTAATGCAACACCTAACTGTTCCAAAAACAAGATTTAAAAAACCCCTCTCAATTATAACAATAAAGTACATTTACAGACCAGAACTGGTGTACGGAATATCAACTTGTGTCTCTTGGTCTGGCCTGGATATTCTGAAAGGAAAACTGATAGGGGAGAGATAGTGTTTGGAAATGAATTTTATAGAAAACTTTGACCTGAGTCCTACAAAAGAACAGGGGGAAAATGGAACTGAGAAGGAAACTATCAGATTTCTCTAGGTATCACAGAAATAAGCTGTGGCAGTTTTATACACAGGTACAGCAGGTATCTTTTCTCTTTCATGCTGTATGAGATATAATACATGACTTTCTTTGCCATTTGAAGTGACATTTTGGGGGATGGAGATAGTTTCTTTGTAATTCCATTAAGGTGTCCTATTTCCTCCACAGAAGTCTATATTCTTTATTAATCACCAGATTGTTTTTAGTAACAGCTAGAAACGCAGAAGAGCACGTAGAACTATTGTAGAAGAAGTAAAAAGAGGAAAGACCAGAAGGCAAAGCCATTTTTTTTTGAAGGTTAGGCCTGATTTTGATTTCGATGCAGAGAGATTTTATGCACCTATTTATTCATTCAACAAACATGAACAAGATCCTATTACATTTGAGATGCTGCCCTAGTGTTGCAGTGCTACTCCAGTAGCTGTGAGCCTGTGTTCTCACAGGCAGTGATGACCACAGGGTAACAGCACATGCCAGTCTGTCTTCCCTATCACAGCTTTCTGAAAGGATGTCTTCAAGGCATGTAAAGAATTTGCATCAAGTGCATTTTAGCTGGAAAGGGGAGCAATGAGCAAAAGAAGCCTGGAGAGAAGATGTGTTTCTGGAGAAGCCTTTTTCTTTGTTGTTTTCTCCATATTTCAGGGCAGAGTGGAGGCTCCAGGATGAAGGGTAGTGTTAGAGCTAAGGAGGTGGATGAGAAAAGTGCAGGTGTTGAAGATGACTTGATAGAGGTGCTAGATAGGAATAGAAAGATTTGTGAAAACTAAGGCAGGATCTAGAAGGCAGAGAAGGTCTGGTGCAGAAAGCCAGGAAGTGGGCTATATACTGTGCTGTAGGTAGAAAGGGCAGGAGAGAGAGAGAGAGAGCTTCCTCTTTCATTCCAGATGCCATAGTGATATAGGGGTCATATTCATGGTGAATGGGAAAGACACAAGAAGAGTGTAATGTACATAAAAACTATGCAAACTGTGGATCAAATGACAGTTGATGCTATCTTCTTCTGCAGTTCTGTGTTTCCAAATATTTTATGGAGGCTGTGCAAGGCAGGCATGTCAGACAGTCTGGCACATAAATAGTCTTGGCTGTGAGGGCTTAAACCAAGCAATATGCAAGGATTCCTCTGGATCTTGGGAGATCCCTTGAGGTAATGCAGGTTCCTATATGCCAAGACTAGTTCCAGTGTAGGGGGTTTCGTAGGTGACAAAATGTCTTATACTATCAGAATTGATTACAATTAAGAATTTCACTCGTGGGAGATAGTTCCCCTGCTTCTATGTTGTGTGGAAGGAGACAGTGTCTTACTTACTTTCCTCTGGTTGTTGAGACAAAATACTGATACCCAAAGTGAAGTGAGGAAATGTTTATTTAGCTTACAGTTTTGGCGGTTTCAGTCTATACTTAGCTGTCTCCAAGGCAGGGTGGCATGGCTGACGGGCTGCCTTTCATGGTGGGCAAAGGACAAGAGCCAAAGGGCAAAAGAAGGGAAAGCATGCCTCCTTCCCTCCCTCATATTGTATGCCAGCTCCACCCCTGGGTGCATACAGCACCCACACAACCAACGTCAACACTAGACAACGAACCAATCAGAAAGGCTAGATTCAGTCACCTCCATGACTGCATGAGGCTTGGAGAAACACCAAGACAGAAACCATAACAGACAGGGAACATAATGGGAAATCAAACAGAGAGACACACATTCCTTGAAGTTTGAAAATCAAATTTGATAAGCTTTGGAAAAAGTAGACCATATAATAAATATGATTCAAAGCAGATAGTTCCCAAAGCATTGCCAGGAGACTCCTGGGAGTCCTTGCTATGATTTGCATGTTTGTTCCCTCCAAGACTCAGGTTGAAGTGACTTTAGAGGCCTTTGTGCCAGTTTAGAAAGTTGGACCTCTGAGAATCGATTGGGCTCTGAGAGTTCTGCCATCAGCAATCAAGTAACACCATTCCCTGCTGGTAGGTTCTTTATGGAAGGAATGATTGCGTTATAAAATGATTGGTTCCACCTCTTTTTTGTGTTCATCCCTCTCTCTCCTCTCTTTCTTTTCTCCTTTTCTCCCTTTATCCTTTTCTGCTTCTTGCTCTTGACTTCCTATACAGGATGAGGTACCAAGAAGACTCTTGCTTGCTATTCCATAACTTGGAATTCTAGTATCCAGATCTATAAACTGATTAATATATGCTCATCATAAGTTGTTCATCTTGGGGCATTCTGTTATAGTAGCACAAAACACACAGGGACAGTCCTCAAGACCATTTTGGGAGTTCACAATGTCAGAGTTGTTTTTGTAATACTAAGGTATAATTTTCCATTTCCCTTCATTCTCTCAATATTATTGATGAAGATTTCCAATGATGTGACAAGATGCTTGTTATCATTACAGATAGAAAGCAAAAGCTGATAAAATATTCTAGCATAATAATCCATTATGTAAGCCATTGGAGATATTTGCAGAAATATAAAAAAATTCCATTTTCTCACTATTTCTAAAAAATATTTGTATTAAAGTATACTAACAGGTAGTATGCTTTTACAGCTATTTTAAAATTAATAAATTCAGATTTGTATACCTTTTCAAATTTAATTTCTATTATGATAAACATAGTATATAACACATATACATAAAGCTTTTTGAGGTCATCATTAATTTTTAACAGCACAAAGGGGTCCAGAGGCAAACAAAACAAAAAAATCCTACCAAACAAAATCAACAAACAGAAACCTCAAAAATATTGTCTTATACAATTAGAATAAAAATGATCCAGATATTTGTTAGAGATTGAGGAAAAAAATAATAAATTAATGTCCACTTTTCCTCAAAAAACAATTGAAAAATGATAAAAAAGAGTGAAAAATAAAGTGCAGGTCCATCAAGAGATGGAGGGAAAGGAAAATGAAAGTTGGGGAAGAGGACAGAAAAGAGTTAAGATGTGTTCTGTACATGGACCAACTCCCCACTAGGAATGCCATCATTATGTACTGCAAACATGTATGAATAAAAATGGAAGTTATATATTTCACAAAGGGATGCAGTTCCTAAAAATCTGAACTAAAGGACAGCTAAGTGATATGAAATGTAAATCAGTGCAAGAAAAACACGAGTGACATTTTTAGGTGTCTGCTGCTAAAGATGGGGAACAGAGAGGACAAGACATTTCTCCTATAGGCAACACACTTACGTTTTGTTCTCTTGCAATATAATTCATATATCATAAAATTCACCCTGTAAAAATGTACTACTCAGTAATTTTTAGTACGCTCGTAAAATTGTACTGCCGTTACTGCTACCTTACTCTAAAATATTTGTGTCGCCTAAAAGAAACCCGTACCTTTAGCAGTCACACCTCATTTATCTCAGTCATTGATAAAGTACCATCTCTATGGATTTGCCTAACGTGGATATTTTATAAAAATTACATTATAAGATTTATGACCTTTAATGTCTGTATTATTTCTTCTATTTTGTTTCGAGTTCCTTCACATCGCAGTATGCATAACTTGAGAAGACAGTCTATTGTACAGACATATCACATTTTATATTCCTTTATCAGTCAATTGATAGTTGGGTTGTTCCTACATAATGCTGCTGTAAGTACAAATGTTGCTGAAATTCTTTTGTTTATGTATCTAAGCAGCAATATTTCTGAGTCTTATGGTAAGTCTGTGCTTGATTTGAGGATCTTCTTGTCTGTTTTCCATAACAGGTGTGTCATTTAACATTCCCCAAAGCAGTATCTCATTGTGAATTTGATTTCCTTTTGTCTCTTTTCATGCGCTTATTTTCATATCTTCTTTGGAAAAGCATCAGTTAAATTCCTTTACTAATTTTAAAATTTGTCTTTTTCATGTTAGAATTCATTATGCATTTTAATATTCCATTAGCTATCAGATATATGATTTGGAAATATTTTCTCCACTCTATGGATCATATCTTCACTTTCTTGACAGTGCCCTTGAAATACAAAGGTTTTTATTTTATTTTATTGTTATTATTATTATTTTTTGCATTTTTTTGAGATAGGATTTCACTATGCAGTTCAGGTTAGCCTTGAACTCTTGGCAATCCTCCTACCTTAGCCTTCTGAGTGCTAGGATTACAGGTGTGTACACTATGCCCAGCTTTTAATTTTTATGAAGTGCATTTTACCAAAGCTTTCTTTTGTTTTTGTGTCTTATCTAAGAAATCCTTGCCTAATGCATGATCAAAAAGATCTATGACTCAGTAAGTGTTGTTCATTTTTAGCCATACATTTCTAGTTACACACATTTAAATCTTCAACCTATTTTGAGTTTATCAATGGTGTGAAATAGGGTCCAGTTACATTATTTTGCATGTGATTATCTATTACTCCTGGCTATATTTGTTGAAAAGACCACATTTTCCCTGTTTTCAGTTATTTTAGCACCCTTATCAAAGATCAATTGACCAGCAATGTAAAAGGTTTTATTTTCTTTCTCTTGGTTACCCAATTTTATTCCATTGACATATATGTCCATAACACATTATCTTGATTATTGTTGCATGGTAGTAAATCATAAAATCAAGAAGTATGAGTTCCTTGACTTTATTCTTTTTCTTGATGATTGCTTTGGCTAGTCTAGGTCTCTTGAATTTCTATATAAATTGGAGGGTCAGATTACCCACTGTTACATAAAAGGCACCTGAAATGTTTATAGGAATTTCATTGACTCCCTATTGGGGGTTATTGTCTTCTTAAAAACTGTGATATTTTTGTCCTTTTCTATTAATATAGTGTATTACTTTCAATAATTTTTATATTTGGAAGCAATCTTACATTCTTGGAATATATTTTATTTGTCCTGGGGTGTAATTCTTTTAAATATTTATGAATTCAATTTTGTAGTATTTTGCTGAGTAAATGTTTCATAATATACAATGTTTGCATGTGAGAAAACTGGAATGTTTCTTGAGGGACTGTGAATTAAGACAGCTCTTATGAATTACAACTTGGTAACATTTACAAAAAATTACTATTGTGGAAAGCCTTTGAGTTCAGTAGTTACATCTTTAAGATCTCCACAATTATACATGAATATATGTTAAAAAATAGACCTAAAAAGTTATCTAGAACAATATTGTTTATAGTAACGAAAGACTAAAAACGTCTGTAATATCTGCTCATAGGAGATTGAATAAATGTAATACAAACTATGCCACAGACTATAAATGGAAAGTAAGAACCAAGAAAGAAAGAATCTCTTTATATAGTAATAGGGAAATATCTTCAATATATACTTAAAATGTGATGCAAAATTAAAATGTAGAATAATATATACAGGGTGTGCTATTTGTATTAAAAGAGAAAATAATAAGTGTTTATATCTTACATATCTGGGTAGTTATGGAAATCATTTATTGTGGGAAAAGGACTAAAACTGGGCGTTACATGTTCAGACATTTTACTCCTTAGATTTCAAATACTTTGTATGCATTATGATATTCAAAAGTAAATATAAAAATTATAACCAATTATAACCAGTACCAAAACAAAAATGAAAGACAAAAATAAATCACTATAGAAACAAAGTGTCTTTTGAAAGCAGATTAAAAATAGACACAGCTAGAAACATGATTGAAACAGTTAACCTTTGATACAAATGAGCAAAACTAAAATTTAAAAGATCTTCTGGAAAGTATGAAAAACTAGTAGGCACCAGGAAGGATAAAACTAATGTAAAAAGACAAACTTTCTAATAGTACAGTCAAAGAAAGCTTCTCTGCAATAATGGAAGATATTCTAATAATTGAAAATAGACTATGTCCCAAGGAAACTAGTACTCAGTGATCAGCACACATCTTTCTTGAGAAAAGTTATTAGATGTAATCATACCAAAATATTCTTGAAAGCCTTGAGGAAAAAGAAAAAAATTGATGTTTAAGGAGAAAAACAGTAAATCTGGTCTCAGACTTTTCCAGAACCACATTCAATATTAGTGATGGTGGTACGATGTGTACCAAGTTTTAATAGAAAGGGGACATCATCATATTTTATGTCTAGTTATACTACTGTGCTATAATAAAAACCAAGAAAAATATTTCCGAACACACACAAAATCAAGAATTATTATTTCCATAAATATTCTTGTAAAAACTATCGGAGGACAGACTCTAGCCAACCAAAATATCAATGTAGAAGTCAAGATGAATGGAAAGTGATGAGAAGAAACTCCCTGTAAATATTAAACTAATGATAGACAACTGTGGGAATCATGCTTATGGAACTGAAGATGAAAATTTTACACCGTAAAATTATAGTACTGATGTTGTGACTAATAAAAGCAGAGGGGTGAGAAAATGCAGGAATTGGCATATGGAGTTAAAGTGGCTTAGAAGAGGTCAAATTTTATCTTTCTGTAAAACAGTGACTATGTAGATATAGTGAACTTGGAAGAAAATAAGCGTGGGACAGAACTCGTTCTAACATTAGCATATTGGGAAAGGTTCTCTCTCTTTAATGCAGAGCTAAAAAAGAAAAAGAACTCCTACATGTGAATCTGTGGTAGTTTCCACAGTAGCTGACTGTGACAGAAAACAAATGACTAGGGCTAAAGGCTACATCAAAGGCCAGATGACCAGGATGTTTGCAAGTCCAACAGAGAGTAATCAAAATTTAACCTGTCTGTCTCTGTCTCTCTCTTTCTCTGTTTCTCTCTCTGTCTCTCTCTCTCTCTCTCATTGATTTTTTGAGACAAGGTCTTGCTATATAGTTCAGGCTGGCCTTGAACTCACTACATAACCAAGGCTGGACTCAAAGTCACAGCAATCCTGCCTCAGTGTCCCAAGTGAGTGCCTCTTCTAAGTCTACTACCAGCTCAAATCTTTGGAAGGGAGTTTTTATACCAATATATATTCAAAATCTACTTCTAGAAGCTTTTTTTTTTTGGACTTTTTAAGACTGGGAATACCTGACACTGGTTTTAAATGCCTTGAAAAAATATGAATATATTTCCATAAGATTTTATTCCTTGATTTCTGAAAATCAAAATGAAGTTCCTCCCTTTTGATCTTACATTTTACATAGGTCACTTTTCTTCTTGATCTGACATTATCATACCTTCAAATAAAGTGTCGCCACCTTTCTGGCTATGCAAGAAAAGTCACAAAAGTCACAAAAGTCTCTAGAATGAAAGAGAAGCATCACTATCAATGCCCAAATTTTGCTAGTTCTCTAAAAACAAGTATGGAACACTTGACATATGACAATCAAATGGAATATTTTCAACAAAAACAGCCAGATAGTCCATGATGGTGGAAATGGCACCTCATACTCTCTGTGGGACCAACAAACAGGATGTTACTGGCTCTTTATTTATTTGCCTCTAACAGATGTTGTCATAGATGGAAAAATATTGCACAAGTATCTGTGAATTATGGGGATAAATTCATTCTTTGATTTATTATTTATTTGTATATTCACTAATGAGAGGAAGATTGAGATAGCTCTGGAGGCTCGTGTCTTTCTCCCTTGGGGAACTTGACCAAGAGTTGGCTCAGCAAGTTTGAGTTAGATTTACCAAAAAACAAAGATGTCAATCCTAGACTTGGCATGCACTTTTTCTACCATGTCTGCTTCTCTAACCATAGACTTTTAGTTCCTACATGAATTCATTCTGAGTAGAGAACCCTCTGAATTAGGCAGTGAGTCAGGCAGTGAGTCAGGCAGCGTAAGGACCATGTAACTCATTTAAATTGCTAGGTCATATAGTTCAGACAACTGCTTGGATTCTGCAACTTCTCCTCTTATTTGTTTTCCCAACAAATTTCACCTCTGTACCATTTAACATAGTTCTTGAATATGTCACCTTTTCAGGTGATGCTTATACCGCATCATAATTAGTTTTGGTCAACTCGTCTGTACTGAAAGGTACCTAGAAAGACGGTAAAGTACACCACTCAGTGTGTCTCTAAAGGTTTTCCTGGAGACAATTGGTGTGTGCACCAGCGTATGTCATGCCCTGAAGGTGGGCAGCACCACCCAACAGGCTGAGAGTCTGGTGAAACAGAAAAGCAGCAGAAGAAATCTCAGGCCTGTGTGGTTGGCACTTGAGCAGGGGGCCATTTTGCGACAACCATCACCCATGCACACCAGACTCCGGATTCTTCAGCCTTTTCATTATGGACTTATACCAGGAGGCTTCCAGGCCTTCATCTCACGCTAGGGTCACAGCCTTGGTCCCTCGTGCCCTGAGTCTTCTGCTTCTTGGGATGAGAAGCTGTTTTCAATCTTACAGACAGCCACTATGGGACTATGCATCCACACAAACATGCACATCCAGACATGCATTTACATGTGATATATATATATATATGTAAATTCTTGAATACAAAGTCTATGCTTTATTCATTCTGTATTCCCATAGTCCTTAGCATAGTGTCCAACACTTACAAGATGACTGAACACTGTTAGATTAACTTATCTGATGCAAGTTGGAACATAATAACTGATTTACCAGCCTTTGAACATAACTAACAGAACCTCAGCACTTTTCTAATTCCAAGATATTCCTTTGTTGCTGCTAAAAATATACCTGGCACATACTCATTTAAAGAAACTTCATTATAAAATAATGTTTTATGCCATCGCCTTCAATTAAGTTAATGTCTCCATTGAAGATCGGGTCATGGTGCTGTTTCTAGCACTCGGAAAAATACAGCACGCACTACACAGCAGGAAGGAAGAGTATAGAAAACTCGGTCTGTGCTTCTCAGTTCTAGTAGACAGTTGTGAAAGACATACAAGTTCTGCAAAGAATTGAGATAACCGTTTCTACATGTTCAGTATTTCTTCTCCAAAAGCTATAAATCTAGAATGCTCTAAAATCCAAAATACTGTGAACAAGCGGTTGATGCCTCAGATGGAAAATTCCAGACCTGACCTGATGTGAGGGTTCACAGTTAAAATCTAGGCATGCTAAAAATATTGTATAAAATTACCTTCAGAACATGTGTATAAAGTATATTTGAATTTTATATCTCAATGTGGGAGCCACTCCCAAGATAGCTTATCTATATAAAAATATTCTAATATTGTAAAAAAATCTCTGAAATTTAAAACACTTTTGGTTTTTAGCATTTTAGATAAGGGATACTTAAACTGTATTAGCTTTAAAGACTCATTCTGTTTGAATTATGCTAATAAGCAGGAGACATTGTTACTCATATTTTTGCCTTTATATAATCTGGTAAATTTTTCTTTATAGAGATGTTAATAGACAGTTTATGAGCTTTAGTCTCTATTTTAATTAGGGTAAAGCTTGCACTGCTGTAGCAGAATGGTCCCAAATTTAGCAATCTTAGGAAGAGAAAAGTTCATTTTGCTTTAAAATAAAACGTGACCTAGTTAGGCCAGAGGGCAGATCTGCTATGATCTGGACATTTTCCATTCTACTGTGGTTAAATCCAAGATACTGTCATGTTCTGAGTTCTAGATTGCAGGTAGGGAAGACAGAGGGTAGAGATATCAAACTTGCTCAAAATTCAGACAAAAAATGCAGATGTAACGTCCCCTAACAGTCTGTTTGTAAGAAATGCATTTCATGGCCACATATAACTGCATGAGTGGCTGTGGAACACATGGTGTAGCCACACAACCCGGGCTAATTTTATGGGTGAAGGGGATCATGTATTTCAGGAGGCAATTTACAGTTTCCTCCGTCATCATCTCTGAATCAATACAATATGAAAAGGAGTGGTTTTTGTGTTTGCTTGTAATACATCCAAGCACATGGAAAGACCATATAGGATTATGCCAAGATAAAGCTATATCTCCCATTCCCATTCCCAGCATTCCCTGGAAGCTGTCCTAAAGCAAATTAATACTTCCAGTGCTCCAATTTTAAAATACAAGCTGGCTTGGTAAACTCTGCTGATTCTCAGATAATTCCATGCAAAGAGTATGAGCAGACACTGTCTATTATTCAATTTAAACGCAGAAAAATCACAATACACCAAAAGAACCTTGAGATTTGATTCCATGTATCTCATTTTGAAGCTAAACTCTGTCAAAGTCCTTTATGGCTTATCTCTTAATGTGTAGTCCAGTGATTCCTTTTTCCACTTAGTGATGGAATCAATAATAATTGCTATCACATTGTTCCTATGTATACTGTTAGTTACATTTTTTCAAGATATTTTGGGGATAAGAGAAAATTCTTTAAAAAGTTATTGCTGGAAACTAATGGCTCACTTCAGTGAATCATACTGCCTAGAAGATAAATGATTTCTTTTTACAATAGCACCCTTTTTACTCTCTAAAGCTGATCTTGACAAAGAAAGTGTGACTTTCATTGGTCCCTGGTGTGTAATACTCCAGAAAACCTGGTTAAATCATGAAAACTAAAATAGCAAAGATTAATTGGACAGCCTAGAGATATATTTTCTTGGAATAATTGTGTCAAGAGCCTTGCTAGATTATAACCCTCTACCTCTTTTAAAAACAAATTTATTTTGTTGCAGAGATCTTCATATTTTAATCTGAAATCAGCAAATGGAATTATTCACTCAGAATAATCAAACACAAAGAAAAGGAACATTAAGTCAAAAAATGTATGGTATTAAAACAGAAATGGCATCTGGGTCCTATATAAAAAATATGTAGGCTTGGAATTTCTATAGAGTCAAAAACTCTTCTTTTACATGCAATTTTATATCATGCAGACAGAATGTTCTTCAAAGAAGCAGACACTGTATTTTTAGAGTAAAAGAAATTTAATGGAAAAATAATATCACTGTACTGCCTGCGATTTATGGACACCAGTAACTCACTCCAATCTCTGGACCTCAGTTCCCTCTTTGGTAAAATGAGGACAATTTTGCCTATGTTCCACACAATGCAGTGCAATGACAGTGCATTGAGACTATATAAATGAACCTATCCTATAAAGCATACATGGTGCACACATGAAATTTGATATTATTTATTATTTCACAATGATTTTAAGGCAAATCATTTCTTAATCATATCACTGCTGATCCCTGGATTATATTATCCTGAAAGAGACCCACAGACCCTTCCCTTCATCCACCTGCCTTCACTTTCCTCTCATTTTACCAACAATTCTGTTCCCAGTTCACATTATCCACCCCAACTCCCAGGTCCCTTTATTTCCCAGCTTCCTACTCTGGCACCATTTCTCTACTTGCCCGATGAGGAATGCTGCCTATCTCTGTTCCTTTGTTAATCTACTGCCCTTTAAACCCAGTTGTGTTTCATGAAGAGAACACATACTTTGAGGCAAACATTTTCCACTGGTTTAATTTTAGCTGTAAGAGCAAGAAGGGAGGTTCATCACACAAAAGAGGTCACTCATGCAGAGGGGGAGAGAAAGACACTCAAGAGCACAGTCTTCTAGTATTATTTGGTATTTAATTTTCTGCAGCAAATTTCTGTGCTGTATTGATTTTAAGGGAAGGACAGAAAGGAGTGAAATGGCACAGAATTTCAGCACTCCTCCCAAGAGGTGGCATTGCTGGGGTATTATAGGAGTGAAAAATAAACATCTTCCTGAATAAATTG
>PVJX010037423.1:0-16961 GCA_004027295.1 Dolichotis patagonum
TCTAGAAAAAGAAGAGCAAGCCAAGCCCAAAGCCAAAAGAAGGGAGGAAGTTATAAAGACTAGAGCAGAAATTAATGCAATAGAGACTAAGAAAGCAGTACAAAGAATCAATGAATCAAAGAGTTGGTTCTTTGAAAGAATAAATAAAATTGATAAGCCCCTGGCCAAACTTATTAAAAAAAAGGAAAGAAAAAACTCAAATTCATGCAATAAGAAATGAGAAAGGTGAAATTACTACAGACTCAGTGGAAATACAGAAGATCATCAACACCTACCTTGAAAACCTCTACTCTCATAGGTTCGATAACACTGAAGAAATAGACAAATTCCTAGATACATATGAACTACCAAAGCTGGATCAGGAAGATGTAAAACTGCTGAATAACCCAATTTCTATTACTGAAATTCAAAATGTAGTTCAGTCCTTGCCTACAAAGAAGAGTCCAGGCCCAGATGGATTCACTGCAGAATTCTACAAGAAATGCAAATAAGACTTGACTCCAACACTCCTGAAACTCTTCAAGGAAATTGAAAGGGAAGCAATTCTTCCTAAATCATTCCTGGAAGCAAATATCACTCTAGTACCAAAACCAGAGAAAGACTCAACTAAAAAAGAGAACTATAGGCCAGTCTCCCTAATGAACATAGATGCAAAAATTCTCAATGAAATATTAGCAAACAGGATGCAGGAAATCATCAAGAATATTATACAACATGACCAAGTGGGACTCATCCCAGGAATGCAGGGATGCTTCAACATATGCAAAACAATAAATGTAATCCACCATATCAATAGAGCAAAAAGGAAGAGACACATGATCATCTATATAAATGCAGAAAAAGCTTTTGATAAGGTCCAACACTCATTCATGATAAGAACCTTACAGAGAACTGGAGTAGATGTTCTTTAGCTCAATATGGTAAAGGCCATCTATGACAAACCAACAGCCAGCATTATATTGAATGGTCAAAAACTGAAAGCCTTTACCTTAAAATCAGGCACAAGGCAAGGATGTCCATTATCACCACTGCTATTCAACATAGTACTGGAAACACTAGCCAGAGCAATAAGACAGGAAAGAGAAATAAAAGGAGTAAAGATAGGAAAAGGGGAAGTTAAATTATCATTATTTGCAGATGACATGATACTTTACATAGAAGAGCCCCAAAATTCTATTGAAAGACTCCTAAATATGATTAACCAATTCAGCAAGGTAGCTGGATACAAAGTCAATACACAAAAATCAATAGCATTTCTATACACTAACAACAAAAGTACTGAGAGAGCAATAAGAGAAACTACACGCTTTACACTAGCATCCAAAAAAATGAAATACTTAGGAATTAATCTCATGAAAGAAGTAAAAGAGCTATACAGGGAAAATTATAATACCCTGAAAAAGGAAATCGAGGAGGACCTCAGAAAATGGAAAGACATACCCTGTTCATGTATAGGAAGAACAAACATTGTAAAAATGGCCATTCTCCCAAAATTACTATACAGATTCAATTCCATCCCAATCAATATACCACTAACATACCCCATAGATCTAGAGAAATCACTCCTAAAATTCATCTGGAACCAGAAGAGACCTAGAATAGCAAAGGCAATTCTAAGCAACAAAGGCAAGGCAGGAGGCATCACAATCCCTGACTTAAAATTATACTACAAAGCTACAGTGATAAAGGCAGTATGGCGTTGGAATAGAAACAGACCCGAGGGTCAATGGAGTAGATTGGAAGATACAACCACAACCTCAAACTCACTCAACCACCATATCTTTGATAAAGGGGCCAAAAATGTTCACTGGAAGAATGACAGTCTCTTTAACAAATGGTGCTGGAAAAATTGGCTGTCCATATGCAGAAGACTAAAACTAGACCCGTGTCTATCACCATACAGTAAACTAAAATCTAAATGGATCTAAGATCTAAATATTAAAACAGAAACACTAAAACTGCTGGAAGACAAAGTAGGTAAAAACCTTAAAGATATAGGGGTAGGAAGAGAATTCATGAACAAGAACCAAAGTACACGGGAAGTACTTCCCAGAATCCATAACTGGGACCACATCTTATTAAAGAGTTTCTGCATGTCAAAAGAGATTTCCAGCAGAGTGAAAAGAAAACCCACAAATTGGGAAAAAATGTTCATGGACAGAGCCTCAGACAAAGGACTTCTGTCTAGAACTTATAAAGAATTAAAAAAATTCAGACCCTCGAAATTCAAAGACCCAATCCAAAAATGGGCATCTGAAATGAATACACAGTTCTCAGATAAAGAAATATGAATGGCAAATAAATACATGAAAAAATGTTCATCATCATTAGTCATGAGAGAAATTAAAACCACACTGAGATTCCATCTCACTCCAGAAAGAATGGCCAAGATAGAAAACACTACCAACAACAAGTGTTGGAGAGGATGTGGGGGAAAAGGAACTCTTCTGCACTGTTGGTGGGAGTGTCGACTGGTGCAACCACTGTGGAGGTCAGTCTGGAGATTCCTCAAAAAGCCTGGTTTGGAAGTCCCGTTTGACCCAGCTATTCCGCTTCTAGGCATATTCCCAGAAGAATTGAAAACATCATACCACAGTGATATATGTGCACCCATGTTTATAACAGCACAATTTGTAATAGCCAGATCTTGGAAACAACCTAAGTGCCCATCAACTGAGGAATGGATAAAAAAGTTGTGGCATTTTTATACAATGGTGTACTACTCAACTATAAAGAATGATTACAACAAGATATTTATAAATAAATTGACACGACTTGAGACCATTCTCTTAAATGAAATAAAACAAACAAAAATGGTAAATACCACATAGTCTCCCTAGTATGAGATTTGATAAGAGTATATAAGACTGTATGGTAAGCATGTGTCCTCTTCTCATAGCTTTGAAGTTTTTCAAAGTTTTCAGTCATCAAATGGAATGGTTTTATCCTGTTTTGTTTTTCTATATCATGCGTGATGATATGAACAGCTGTTTTGAAAAAAACAAAACATTATGACAGCTATTCCTGATTTAATATCATCCTTATTAGAAGTCCTACTATGCTTCTTTTGTTCTACTACCATTGGTTCTATCTGTCACATTGTGTCTTATTGGAATTTGAATATGTTTGATAGTTTAAACAAATTTTTTTATCAAAAATGAGATATTATAATACCCATTGAACATTTTCTGTTATTCGGTTCAGAAAGCCCTGTAATTCTTTCACTCCATGCATGGCTTTATACTATTGTGTTATGTTTGATATTATTGTATTTGAAACTGTGCTCAACTATAGCAGAGTAAGAGATATGGTGTTAGCTACTGTTGATGTCCAGTTGTCTTAATGTAAAGTACTGTGTTGCCTATGTTGTCCTGTTCTTATCTGCTCTGTACTGCCCCCTTTTGTTTTATTCTCTTTCAAATAAAAAAATACCTTTCCATATCTTCATATATATTGAAATTAAATAATACAAAATAGACTAAAACCAATTTAAATAATGACTAGAAACATTGCTGTACTTCATGGCATAATGATCAGAAATCAGCAATGGATACCATAATGACTCTTCTTCTTCAAAGTACCTGTTCATATCATCGCACATAGTACAAACAATTCTCATAAACTCTTTAAGAGAAGTTCTAGGCATGTACAATGCTCTACATGCATGTCTATCCTTTCTGTACTAGAAGGCAAAGGAAAACAAATTTAAAAAATCACTAGAAAAATATGCGTGGCCCTGAAGCCAGGCCAGCAGATTGCTGTAGCTGCTGGCTTCAAACAGGAGCCTAAAGAGAATTCTTTCTGCTGTCTGTTGGCCGTTGCTGAACTTTGGTAATGGAATGGTCAATTCATCAGAAAAAAATAGCAGGTGCGTATGGCAGACTTTGGGGGGCTTGCAGGGGAGATACCCTGGCACGTTGGGACCTGCACCATGTGGTTGACTCGGGGTGCCAGGAGAACAAGGAATTCCCCCCCTCTCTGGGGCAGCTGATAGTGTGGCAGACATTCGGTGGCCTGAAGTAGAAAGACCCTGGGGCATGGGGACCTGCACTGTGCAGTTGACTTGGAGTCCTGGGAGAACAAGGAACTCTTCCCATCTCTGGGGGGCTACTGTGATCCTGCCTGCGTGTGGGCTGAGAGTCAGACATCTCATGTCGCACTGTCTCCCATCCCGAGTCCTCCCCTCCCTTCCCCCCTGCCTAGCAAGTGGGAGCCAGTGAACTACACATCTTGTGAAAAGATTGGCTAAGTTATTTAGTATGAGCTCTCCATATGCAAAGGTGAGGACAACCATTTGGAAGAAAACAAGAGACAATATGACAGATGGTGAAGATCTCTGGTTGTCTAGCTTTGAAGCTTATGCTTTCTTATGTCCCATTCTGTTCTATTTTGTTGATTTTGATTTTACTCCCTTTTAAAATAAAATTTTAAAAATTTTTTTAAAAAGAAAAATATGAAAAACAAATAAATAACAGTAACCAAGAGCCCAAAACAATAACAATATAGGCTTTCAAAACAAGGTGGTAGGAATATAATTAAGGTAGTTATTTTGCATAGTAATCTTAAAAAGTTTTTCAGATTACCAGATATAAACATTCAAAATTGATCCAATCCTATGAATGATAACTCTTTGTCCAAAGAAATAATAGTAGCACAATCATCTTAGTTATCTTAAGTGTGCATATTCACATTTATATATTTTTTGTTTGCTATCTTTTTTATTCTTTCCCTGAGTTATTTTTTTATTCTTTGAGCAGATACTTACCCTTGCACAATATTTATTGAAGATTTTGTATCTTATTTACTCTTACAGTTTCTTACAGTAGGGAGACAGTACATTATTTACACATGTGAGTTAGGTTTATTTCACTTGTGAGTATGTTCCAAAGTTGCATCCATCTACCTATAAAAGCCTCAATGTGATCCTTATCTATAGCTGAATAACACTCTATTGTAGAAAAGTGGGACATCTTTTTCATCCATTCTTCATTGATGGGCATTTAGGTTATTTCCAAGATTTGGCTATTGCAAATTGTGTTACTATAAACATGGGTGCACATATATCATTGTGACATGATGTTTTCAGTTCTTCTGGGAATATGCCCAGAAGTGGAATAGCTGAGTCAAGTGGGACTTCCAATCCCACCTTTTTGAGAAACCTCTACACTAAATTCCACATTGTTTGCACCAGTATACACTCCTACCAACAGCACAGAAGAGTTCTTTTACCCCAAAGCCACTCCACCATTTGTTGTTGGTGGTTATCTTGATTCTCGGGATTGTTTCTGGAGTGAGATGGAATCTCAGCGTTGCATTAATTTGCGTTTCTTTGATGACCAATGAAGCTGAATGTATTTACTCGCAATTTGTATTTCTTCATCTGAGAAGTGTGTATTCATTTCAGATGCCCATTTTTTAATTGGGAAATTGAATTTCAACAGTCTGATTTTTGAATTCTTTATATGCTCTAGACAGAAGTCCTTTGTCTGAGGAAAAGTTGACTAAGATATTTTCCCAATTTGTGTGTATACTGATCACTCTGTTGGAGATTTCTTTTGACATGCAAAAACTGTTTAATAAGATGAGATCCCAGTTATTGATTCTGAGAAGCATATCCTGGGCAGTTTGATTTTTGTTCATCAATTCTCAATTCAAGATTTCTACCTACTTTGTCTTCCAGCAGATTTTGTGTTTCTGTATTAATATTTAGATCTTTGATCCATTTTGACCTTAGTTTAGTACATGGTGATAGGCATGTGTCTAGTTTAATTTTAAGCATATGGTGAGCCAGTTTATCCAGTACCATTTATTAAATAAACTGTCTTTCTTCCAGTGAACATGTTTGGCCCCTTTATCAAAGATAAGGTGGCTGAGTGTGTTTGTAGTTGTAGTTGTATCTTCTAATCTATTCTATTGATCATCAGGTCTGTTTTTATTCCACTACCATGCAGATTTTATCACAGTAGCTTTGTATTATAACTTTAAGTCAGAACTTGTGATGACTCCTGCCTTGCTTTGTTTCCCAGAATTGCCTTTGCTATTCTAGGTCTCTTATGCTTGCAGATGAATTTTATCAATTATTTCTCTAGATCTGTGAGATATGCTAATACTTTTTATTGGAATTGCACTAAATTTGTATCATCATAATTTTGGAAGAATGGGCATATTCATGTTTGTTCTTTCTAGACATGGACAGGCATTGTCTATTTTCTGATATCCTCTTCACTTTGTTTTTTCAGAATATTGTAGTTTTCACTGAATAGACCTTTTACTTCCTTTGTTAGATTTATTCCTAAGTATTTCATTTTTTGTATGCTCTTGTAAAGGATTTTTCTTCTTTTATCTCTCTCTCAGTGAGTTTGTTGTTTGTGTATAGGAATACCATTAATTTTTTAGCACTGACTTTTATTCTACTACATTACTAAATACTGCCCAGTATTCTCTGTGTGGACTGATGAGTCACCTATACTCTGGCCTCCTGAGGTCCTCCAGGTGGGGGAAACCTATGTTCTACCTGGGCCTACATGGTCCTCTTTGTTGCAATATCATTTGCTGACAGTCTTGTCAGTCTGCCAAGGTCCTCCACGTAAGGAGTATAATCACTGATGCCACCCTGATGAAATTCTCTGGGTTTGAATAGGGATCACTGAGGCTCCCAGCAGCCCACTGAGATCCTACAGTTGAGGGAGGGCAAGGTCCATTTATGTCTATGAAAGTTTGCACCTCAAATACTTGTAAGTCAAGAACTTATTGTAAAATGTATATATATGGAAAAGAAAGCACATATTATTATCAGACACAATGATGCTCTGTATAGAACACCCAAAATATCACAAAAAGACACCTAGAAATAAAAATAAAATTCTGCAAACTAGTGGGGTATAAAATCAACCTTAAAAATCATAGAATTCTTTTACACCAGTAATGAACAGCCAGATAAAAAAATTAGGAAAACAATGCCATTTACAAGAGCACCGAGAAAAATAAAGAAATAGGGAATTAACACAAAAATAAAAGATGTCTAAAATAAAAATTTAAAAAGTCATCTGGAAAAGATTATCAAAGCAGACATCAGATAATAGAAAGATATGCCCTGTTCCTAATACACTGAGTCAATATTATCAAAATGGCCATACTTTCAATGCTATAACACAATTTTTGTGCAGTCCCAATCCAAGTATCAACAAGATACTATACAGAGATAACAAAAACAAACCTGAAATTTGTATAAAACAAGAAGAGAGCCATAATATCAAAGTCAGCCCTGAGTAGCAAGAGAAGACCAGAAAACAATACAATCCTGGATTTCAAGAACGATTACAAAGGTATAATAATGAACAAAATAGTACTGGCACAAACACAGGTATATGCACCAATCAAAAGTTTTCAGGTTTTTTTCAGTTAGTATTAAGTTGGTTGTTGGATTGTCATAGATGGCTTTTATCAGATTGAGATGAAGACTATATACTGCAACTCTCTGTAGGGTTTTTATGATGAATGGATGTTGGACATTCTCAAACGCATCTATTGAATGATCATATGGTTTTTTGTCCTTAGCTCTGTTAGTATAGTTTATTATGTTTATTGATTTTCATATGTTGAACCACCCCAGATTTCCCTGGGAAGAATCCTACTTGGTCATGTTTTATAATCTTCTTAATGATTTGCTAGATTCTGTTTGCAGTATCTTATTGAAGAATTTTGTGTCCATGTTCATTAGAAAGATTGACCTTTAGTTCTCTTTTTTTTTGGTTGAATCTTTCTCTTGGTATTAGGGTAATGTTTGCTTATAGGAATGATTTCAATATTGTTTCCCTTTCAATTTTACTAAACAGCTTGAGAAATAGCAGCATTTTTTCTTTGCTAAATTTATTGTAGAATTCAGCAGCAAATCCATCATGGTCTGGCCTTTTCTTTGCTGGTAGTTTTTTAAATACACCTTTAGTTTTATTTATTGCTATCGTTTTATTTTGACTTTTTATATCTTCTTCATTTAGTTTTGATATTCATATTATCTATGAAAGTGCACATTTCTGCTGTGTTTTCCATCTTATTAGAATACAGTTTTTCTCACTAGGCATGGTTGCGCATGCCTGTCATCCCACCACTCAGGAGGCTGATTCAGGAGGATCATTGTGATTTCAAGGCCAGCCTGGGTTACAAATTGAGCTCAAGGGCAGCCTGAAATGCATAACAAAACCCTATCCCCAAAAAGAAAAAACAATACAGGTTTTCAAATTATGTACTGATGTCTTCTGGATTTCTGCAAGATCTGTTGGAACTTCACACTTTTTATTCCTAATTGCATGGATTTGAGTATTTTCATTCCTTTATGATAAGGATAGATAAGGGTTGGTCAGTTTTGTTTAATAGTTCAAAGAACTTACATTTTGATTTATCAATCTTTATATAGTTTTATTAGTCTCCATTTCAAAAATTTCTGCTCTGATCATTATGATTTCCTCCCTCATATGAGCTTTGAGTTGGACTTGGTCTTCTTCTAAAGCTTGAATTTGAACATTAAGTTGCTTATTTGAACTCTCAATTTTCCTGATATGTGGATTCTCTGCTATAAAAGCCCCTCACAGGACTTCTTTCATTATGTTCCTTATATTCTGGAATGTTGCATTTGAATTATCACTTAATTGTTAAAACTGTCTACTTTCTTAAGTTTATCTGTAACTCATTGGTTGTTCAGGAGATTGTAATTGAGTTTCCAATTATTTATGAAGTTCTTGTCCTTTCTATGCCATTTATTTCCAATTTAACTGCACTATGGTCAGATAATATGCAAAGATTAATTTCAGTTCCCTTGCATTTAATTAAGCATACCACTGAGAATGCATATTTCGATGTTGTGGGATAGAACATTCTGTAGACATCTACTAAGTTCACTTGTTCAAAGTTTGCTTCAGTTATAATATTGAATAGTTGATTTTTGTGAGCTTGATCAGTCTATTTGTGAGAATGGGGTATTGAGATTATGATTTAAGATTATATTAGTGTTTATTTTATTTTTAATATATGTTAATATTTGCTGTTTGTAGTAGGGTACACTGGCATTTGTTACATATATATTTGTGATTGTTATAATTTCCTTTTGGATTATTCCATTCATAAGGTTGTAGTGACCACCTTTGTCTCTCTTTATCAGTCTTGGTTTGAAATCTACTCTGTCTGCAATTATATTAGCTACCTCTGTTTTTTTCCAGTTTCCTATCACATAGAGAGTTGCTTTCCATCCATTGACTTTCAGTCTATAACTTCTTTTTGAGTTAAATATGTATTTTTTGTATTCAGCATACTGTTGAATTTTGCTTCTTGATACAGTCTTCCAATCTGTTTTTTTGAATTGGTGAATGGAAATGATTAACATTTTTGGTTGTTACTAATATATGTTTACTTATTTTTGTCATGTTATTTGCCTGTTACTGGCTCCCTGTTTTTCCCCTCAATTATTTCTTCCTTAGCTTGGTGCATTCTTTCTGCTAGGGTTCATGGAGTTATAATCCTTATTATCTCTTTCTAGAATATCCTTCATAACATTTGTGTGTGTGTGTGTGTGTGTGTGTGTGTGGTACCAGGGATCAAACTTATAACCACATGCTTGCAAGGCAGGCACTTATGCCACTGAGCTAAATCCCCTGCTCTTCAGAACATTTTTAAGTGCTGGTTTGATATACAAGAATTTCCTCAATTATTCTTTGTCATGGAAGTACCTTATTTCTTCAAAGTCTGAACTGAAGTACACACATTTGGGAAATAAGATTTTGAAAAGCGATAAAACAAAAGAGAAAGAAGTGGTGCTAAAAGAGGTAGGACAATATACAGTGTCATGGAAAGCAAGCAAATAACATTTCTAAAAGGTGATAATGTTCTACATTAAGCATTTCAGGCAACTAGAAGAACGGAGTCAGAGAAGAGGCCCTTGGAGTAGTACTTATTATATTTTTTGTTTCTCTTCAAATTTGTCTTTATTGAAGGGTGAATAGTCCCTTTTGAAATCCAAGGAAAAAGCAAATTTACTTAAAGATCATTTGAAGCTCAACTTAATTTACATTTTTTTATTTTAAAGAATAAAACAAAAGAGGGCAGAACAAAGCAGATTAAAACAGAACAACATAAGCAACACAGCACTTTACAATAATACAACCAGACATTAAAAGTACCCATCAAAATATCTCTTTCTCTGCTATAGTTGAGCATAGTTTCAAATATAATATCAAACACACAGCTGGCCTAACCAGACTGTGCTCGGGGAACCCCAAGCAGCCAGCTGGCTGGGAACCCACACTGGGTCCTGACGGCGCACGTGCCAGCCGTAGGAGGAACACCAACGCACACTGGGCGAACTTGGAACTCTGCGCCCAGGCAGTAAGTGTTATCAGTAAGTGTTACCAGTAAGTAAATGTTATCAGACACACCCTGATTACAAGAGACAAAGAAGGTCACTACATACTCGTAAATGGAAAAATTCAAGAGGAAGAACAATTCTAAATATATATGCACCAAACAAAGGAGCACCCAACTATATAACACAGATACTAAAGAACATGAAAAACCAAATACATAAGAATACAACTATTACAGGGGACTTAACAGCCTATTGTCACAAAGAGATAGATCAACTAGACAAAAAATCAGCAAAGAAGTAATAAAACTGAATCATACCTGCAAGCAATGGATTTAGTAAATGTTTACAGAGTGCTCCACCCAGGCACAACAGAATACACATTCCTCTCAGCTGCACATGGCACATTCTATAAAATAGACCATATATTATCCAATAAAACATTCTTAAGTAAATGCAAGGGTATTGAAATAATCCCATGCATACTATCTGACCATAGTGCACTGAAATTGGAAATTAATGGCAAAAGAAATTGCAAAACCTGCATGCATACATGGAAATTAAACAATAACCTTTTAAACAACAAGTGCACTATTGATGAAACTAAGGAAGAAATAAAGCAATACCTACAATTTAATGAAAATGTGGAAACAAACTATTGTAATTTGCAGGATGCAATGAAAGCGCTCTTAACAGGGAAATATGTAGCAATACTCATATCAAGAAAATAGAACGAGCACAAATAAACTAATGCTTCAACTCAAGCTATTATAAAAGGAGACCAAATTAAATCTAAAGCTCATAGAAGAGAGGAAAGAGTAAAGATTAGAGCAGAAATCAATGTAATTGAAACTAAAAAAAACAAAGATTTAATGAATCAAAAACTGGTTTTTTGAGAGAATAAACAAAATTGACAAACCTCTAGCTTTCCTTGGCAAGAAAAAGGAAGAAAAAAATGCAAATTCATAAAATAAGGACTGAAAAGGGGGAGATTACTACAGATCCCATGGAAATTCAAACGATCATGAACACCTGCTTTAAGAATCTCTACTCACATAGAGAGGAAAACACAGAGGAATTGGACAGATTTCTAGAAACATATGAACTACCAAAGCTCAACCAAGAAAATATAGCAATTTTGAATAACCCAATATAAGTTATTGAAATTGAAAACATTATCAAAAACTTATCAACAAAGAAAAGTCCAGGTCCTGACAGATTCACAGCTGAATTCTATAAGAAATTTAGAGAAGATTTGATGCCAATGCTTCTAAAACTATTCAGTGAAATTGAAAAGAAAGCAATCCTCCCTAAATCATTTCTGGAGGCAAGCATAACTCTCATACCAAAACCAGAGAAAGACCCAAACAAAAAGGAGAACTATAGGCCAATCTCACTAATGAACATTGATGCAAAGATTCTCAATAAAATACTCGCAAACAGAATGCAGAAAATCATCAAGAAGATTATACATCATGACAAAGTGGGGTTCATTCCAAGAATGCAGGGATGGTTTAACATACAAAAATCAATAAATGCAATACATCATATCAACAGAGCCAAAAACAAAAACCACATAGTCATCTCAATAGATGCAGAAAAAGCTTTTGATACAATCCAACACATGTTCATGATAAAACCCCTTCAGAAACTAGGAATAAATGGTGTCTACCTCAATCTTATAAAGGCCATCTATGACAAACCAACAACCAATATTATACTAAATGGACAAAAACTGAAAGCTTTCACTTTAAAATGATGAACAAGACAGGGATGTCCATTATCACCACTCCTTTTCAATAAAGTTCTGGAAACACTAGCCAGGACAATCAGACAAGTAAGAGAAATAAAAGGAATAAAGGTAGGAAAGGAAGAAGGTAAATTATCACTATTTACAGTTGACATAATATTATATATAGAAGACCCCAAAAACTCCATTGAAAGACTAATAGAGGTAATAAACAAATACAGCAGTGTAGCTGGCAATAAAGTCAATGTACTATAATCAATAGCATTGCTGTACACAAACAGGAAATTCACTGAGAGAAAAATTATGAAAATATTGTCCTTCACAATAACATCTAAAAAATGAAATACTTAAGAATCAACCTAAGAATGTAAAAGAACTATATGCTGAAAATTATACTACGCTAAAAAAAGGAGATTGAAGAAGATATTATTATGGAAGGATATTCCTTGCTCTTGGCTAGGAAGAACCAACATTGTGAAAATGGCCATACACCCAAAATGGTTATACAGATTTAATGCAATCCCAATCAAAATACCATTGACATACCTCAGAGATCTAGAGAAAAAACTCCTAAAATTCTTTTGGAAACAGAAGAAACCTAGAATAACAAAGGCAATATTGGGCAATAAAGACAAGGCAGGAGGCATCTCAATTCCTGACTTGAAACTGTACTACCAAGCCATAGTGATAAAATCAGCATGATACTAGCAAAGAAATAGACCTAAAGACTAATGGAATAGATTAGAAGACACAAGTATAACTGCAAAGCTACTCAGCCACCTGATATTTGACAAAGGGGCTAAACATTTTCACTGGATAGCCTCTTTAATAAATGGTGTTGTAAAAATTGGCTCTCCACACACGGAAGACTGAAACTAGATCCATGCCTATCAACATGCACAAAAATAAAGTCTAAATGGATCAAAGACTTAAACATTAAAACAGAAACATTAAATCTACTTGGAGACATAGGGGTAGAGAGAGAATTCATGAACAAAACACAAACTGCACCGGAAATGCTTCAGAGAGTCAACAACTGGGATCTCATATTGTTGAAATGTTTGTGTACTTCAAAAGAAATCACCAGCAGCTTGAAAAGAAAACCCACAGAATGGAAAAGAATTTTAGCCAGCAACCCCTCACACAAAGGACTTATATCAAGAACATATAAAGAATTGAAAAACATCAAACAACCCAGATTCAAAGACCCTCTCCAAAAATGGGCATCTGAGATGAACAGTCAGTTCTCAGATAAAGATATACAAATGACAAATAAATGTATGAAGAAATGTTCACCATTACTGGTCATTTGAGAAATGCAAATTAAAACAACATTGAAATTTCATCTCACTCCTGAAAGAATAGTCGCCATCCATAAATCAACTGTTAACAAATGTTGGTGAGGCTGTGGGGAAAAAGGAACACTGCTCCACTGTTGATGGGGGTGTAGACTGGTGCAACCACTATGGAAATCAGTATGGAGAATTCTCAGAAGATTGGGTCCAGAAGCTCCATTCAACCCAGCTATTCCTGTTCTGGGCATTTTCCCAGAAAAACTGAAATGGTCATATAACAGTGATATACATGCACCCATGTTCACAGAAGCACAATTTGTAATAGCTAAATCTTGGAAACAACCAATATGCGCATCAACCACACAGTGGATAAAAAAGATGTGGCATATCTATACAATGGAGTGTTACTCACCTATGAACAAAGATGATCTTGAGGCCTTCATAGGGAAATGGAGACAACTGGAGACTATTCTCATTAGTGAAATAAATAAGAATCACATTTATAAATATCACATTGTGTCTCTACTGTAAAAAGTAATAAGAAATGTAGGAGAAAGGAAACCCAAAATGTGTAATTGCTACTTTAAAAAAGAGAGGAAAAAAGGGTGCTCTAGAGGATAGAATTGCATGTATGTTAATGTGTGTAAGATGAATGACCATATTACTATTTTTGCTAAATCATGGAGCATAACTGTCAACAGCCTCACTCTTTGAATGTGTACTTTGTATTTTTTTAACTTTGGAACTTGAAAAACTATTTCCAAGATGACAGTATGTAAGTTGTCAAGTAATGATTTCTTAGTATTTTTTGTTCTTTTCTCATTTTTCCTTGGAATTTTGTATTGTTTCTATCCTTTCTTCTATTTTGTTTGTTCTGTTTTCTTTAATTTTTTAAATAAAAATTAAAAAACTAATATGAAACATAATAAAATAGTATAAAATCATTCAAAGCAATTAAAGAATAACAGGTCATCCTGAACCAAATAATGGAGAATGATCAATGGCTACTATAATGTCTCATTTTCAATAAAAAATTTGTTTATACTATCACATATATTAAAATCCCAATAAGTCACAACATGATAGAACTGATGGTAATAGAAGAATAGAAGCATGGTAGAACTTCTATGCAAGACAATATTAAATCAGCAATGGCTGCCATAATGTTATGTTTTCTTCAAAACAGCTGTTCATACCATCACACATAATAAAGTCAAACAAAACAGAATAAAACCATTCCTATTGATGAATGAAAACATAGAAATGCTTCTAAGCAATGAAATGGGGAATCATGCTTACCATAAAATCTTATATACTCTTACCAACTCTCATACTAGGGAGACAATATGATATTTACACATGTGAGTTTGGTTTATTTAGCTTATGAGTATGGTCTCAAGTTGCATTCATTTACTTATAAATATCTCAATGTGAATCATTCTTTATAGCTGAGTAGTACTCCATTGTATAGAAATACCACAACTTTTTTATCCATTCCTCAGTTGATGGGCACTTAGGTTGTTTCCAAGATCTGGCTATTACAAATTGTGCTGCTGTAAACATGGGTGCACCTATATCACTGTGGTATGATGTTTTCACTTCTTCTGGGAATATGCCTAGAAGTGGAATAGCTAGGTCAAATGGGACTTCCAAACCCAGCTTTTTGAGGAATCTCCCGACTGACTTCCACAGTGGTTGCACCAGTCTATGCTCCCACCAACAATGCAGAAAAGTTCCTTCTTCCCCACAGCCTCTCCAGCATTTGTAGTTGGTAGACTTTTTTATCCTGGCAAATCTTTCAGGGTGAGATGGAATTTCAATGTGGTTTTAATTTGCATTTCTCTAATGACTAATGATGATGAACATTTTTTCATGTATTTATTTGCCATTCATATTTCTTCATCTGAGAACTGTGTATTCATTTCAGATGCCCATTTTTGGATTGGGTCTTTGAATTTCAAGGGTCTGATTTTTTTAACTCTTTATAAGTTCTAGGCAGAAGTCCTTTGTCTGATGGACAGCACATTAAGATTTTTTCCCAATTTGTGGGTTTTCTTTTCACTCTGCTGGAAATCTCTTTTGACATGCAGAAACTTTTTTTATTTAAAGAGAAGGAGAAAAAAAACAAACAAAAAAGAAAGAGGGTAGCAACAATACAGAATTCCAAAGGGGAAAGAAAAAAAAAGAACAACCACAACAAAAAACAAAAACAACAACACTAAGAAATTTCCACTTGATAAGTTACATACTGTCATCATTGGAAATAGTTGTTCAAGTTGCAAAGTTAAAACATACAAAGTACATATTCAAACAATGAACCTGTTAATAGTTCTGCTCAGCATTCTAACAAAAACAGTAATATGGACATCTATCCTACACACTTAAACACAAATGCAGTTATATCCTTTAGAGCACTTTCTTTTCCTCTCTTTTTTACAGTAGCAATTACACATTTTGGGTTTCATTACTCTTACAGTTCTTATTAATTTTTACACCAGAGAAACAATGTGATATTTAAAAACATGACTCATTTATTTCACTAATGAGGATAGTCTCAAGTTGTCCCCATTTCCCTAAGAAGGCCTCAAGATCATCCTTTTTATAGCTGAGCAATATTCTACTGTATAAAAATACCACTTTTTTAATCCACTCTGCAGTTGATGGGCCTTTTGGTTGTTTGCAAGATTTAGCTATCACAAATTGTGCTGCTACGAACATGGGTGCACATATATCCCTGTGATATGAACTTTTCAGTTTCTCTGGGAAAATACCCAGGAGGGAAATAGCTGGGTTGAGTGGAGCTTCCAGTCCTAGTCTTCTGAGAGTTCTCCATACTGATTTTCATAGTGGTTGCACCAGTCTATACTCCCACCAGCAGTGGAGCAGTGTTCCTTTTTCCCCACAGCCTTACCAACATTTGTTATCTTGATTTCTTGATGGCAGCTATTCTTTCTGTTGTGAGAAGATATCTGAATGTTGTTTTAATTTGCATTTCTCGAATGACCAGTGATGGGTGAACATTTCTTCATGTATTTGTTTGCCATTTGTATATCTTCATCTGAGAACTGAGTGTTCATCTCAGCTGCCAATTTTTGGAGAGGGTCTTTGAATTTGGGGGGATTGATGTTTTTCAGTTCTTTATATGTTCTTGATATAAGTCCTTTGTCTGAGGGGTTGCTGGTTAAAATTATTTCCCATTCTGTGGGTTTTCTTTTCACTCTGATGGTGATTTCTTTTGAAGTGCAGAAACTTTTCAATAATATGAGATCCCAGTTGTTGATTCTCTGAAGTGTTTCCCGTGCAGTTTGTGTTTTCTTCATGAATTCTCTGCCTACTCCTATGTCTCCAATATTTCTACCTACCTTATCTTCTAGTAGATTTAGTGTCAGAAACTCTTTAATAAGATGTGGTCCCAGTTACTGATTCTGGGAAGTATTTCCCATGTGGTTTGATTCTAGTTCATGAATTCTCTACCTATCCCTATATCTTCAAGATTTTTACCTATTTTGTCTTCCAACAAATTTAGTGTTTCTGTTTTAATATTTAGATCCTTGATCCATTTAGA
>PVJX010037424.1:0-16874 GCA_004027295.1 Dolichotis patagonum
GATCATTCTTTGTCGAATGGCAAGCCCATTCATAATGGAATTTAGTTTTCTAAGATAATAACTTCCCAACAATGAAGTCATTTGGATTCCTCTGTACTTTTGAAAAATTCTTGCTTTGATTACAACCTTTCAGCTAAGGACTCCTCTCCCTCGTGACAAAGAACCTCTGTTTGTTCAATGATGCTTGTATTCACATCCCAGCAATAAATAAACAAAACAGAAGTGGACAAGATATAAATGTATGAATAATGTATGAGGTATGGAAATTTGAAACCATCTATTTTTACAAAGACAGAATCTTCCCAAATAAAATTTATAGAGAATGACTTCTATAACTATGTGCAGTCATATGCCAAATTTATATATAGGCATGAGTACAAACTTGTGGCAATGTCAGTAAGGTAATAGACAATTATCTCTCATTGACATTGGGGTGGAAGTTGTTATCACAGTTGACTAGTAAATAAAAAAATATTAATAAACAAAAATTGATACAATGATATTTTACAAGGTCAGCATGAAAGGTGCAAAAGGAATTTTATTTTTTAACAGTATGAATTGTCACTATGAATTAAAATCAATTTGTAGAATGGACTTTAACTTTCAAACATGTACAAAAGACATGCAAGAACAAAACAATACTATGTAACTCTAGTATAGTCATTTTTAAATATATATTTTAATAGGAGAAAGTTTGGAATACAAGTGTTTTTTAATCAATGTCATACCACATAAGAAAGATATTTTATTTTAAGCATAAATTTATGAAAAGGGCAAATACTTTAAAGTACAGGTCACAAAGCTCACTGTAAATGAGGGAAGAAAAGACAAATTATAGAAACATTATCTACAGTAGAATTTTTATGTGGTATGGTAAAATATTCACCTAAAAACTTCTCTTCAGCATTCCTTTCTCTGCATCACTGAAGGTAGATGTTAATCCTTAGCTTCAGAACATTCCACTGAATTCCCTCATGTTTATCATTTATATGCTGAACCCAAGAGCCAGTATGGTAAATACAGGATGACAGAATTGATAAGCTAGATATCAGAGAGGCACTCCAAACCAACATCCTTCCTTAAAATCCACCTGTAGTATGGATGTATAACTCAGCAGTACACTACATAGTTAACCTGTGTTACATGCTGGGTTCAATCCCCAGAAAAATACAAAGGCAAAAACCACAACCTCAAAATAATCCCCTACAAAATTACTTTCCTTTTTCTAAAATACATAAATAATTTTAATGAATGGGAAAAAACACTCAATTCTCAATATATGTGGCATGCATTCTGCAAAATTAAGAGTAATTTAGCATAAAATTTGCTTCCATTTCTGCCTTTTTTTGCCTCTTAGACCTCAAGGGTCCTTAGTTTGCCATAGGTGTGCCATAGGTGTGTGGAATGGTTAATGTAAAACGATAGTTTTGATCTGTGAAGTCTAGACTTCTGAGACAGTGTCTCTTAAATATAGGATTATGTATATATATACAAAGCCTGATAAACCATCATTTTTGATCCAAAAGACGAATTCTGTAAAGCAGACACACTAAAATGGCCAATTAGGCCAAAGGTGCAGCAGGCAATGCAGTTAAGGAGGGTGAACAGTGCACTATTCGTATTCAGGATGTACATATCACATATCATGGAGACACGACCTTCTAACAGTTATGAAGGTAATGAAACACCATCAAGAATATCCTATCTTCAGTTATTGGAAGAAGCGTCAGTGAATCATAAAAAAAGAGGCAGTTCTTGAAATAAATAATAAAAGAAGTTCAAAATATGCATTTCATGTGTTTTTGAAAGTTCCATATTTACCAAAAGTTTCTAATAGCGAATTCTTCTTCCACCAGCGTACATTCCAACATGATAATTTTCACATCTAAAGCTTGTGTGCAGCAGTTCTTTGAAGTCTTGTCTATTTATCTGCCTGTCTGTCTTCTATTACTAGCATCTATTTTGTGGTACTGAGGATTAAACTCAGGACCTTCACCTGAAAAATATCTCAGTCGTTCTGTTTTTCTTGTTTCGTTTGTGTTTTAGACACAGTGTCACTAAATACCCTAACTACCCAGGTTGTGTATGAATTTTCAAACATTTCTCTGCAATTACAGACATACTTCACCATGTCTGACTAGCATTCATCTTTCAAAACCATAATATGTTATTACTTAGAACATCTCCAGTGATATCCAGACTAAAGAGCCTGAAAGCCAAGGTCTCCAATCTTCTGAATTTCTACTTGAGGTCATGCTCTTGAAGAACTGCGTTTTTAAGGTTTAATCTAGTAAATCAAATACTAAGGAAATAGTAAGAGCAAAATAAAAGAGTTTGAAACAGGAAAATATTGTTTTGCAAAGGACAAAGTGAAAAAAGGATGGAAAGGAGCAAAAAACAAAATTAAATGATACATACATATATCAACTGCAAAATAAATGCAATCAGTGCACAGTATACTGCAAACATATGCTGATAAAAATTAGGAAAAAAGTGAATAATTTTAACTTCCCCACACACCAGTCATTTTCCTCACTGTGCACATCAGACATGCTCTTTACTCACCTTTGTTCCTCATGGTCTAGTGAGAACAGCTTCTCAGCATAAGCCTTCTTTAATATTTCTGTGGACAATATTTCTGTTACTTACACTCTTTCTGTTACTTAAAGCCTCCCTTCTTCCACTGGAATGGAAGCACTAAGAATAAAAATGTTTATTTACTGCTATCTTGTTTCCTTGATAAATTACCATGCATTGAATCATGCCTGAAAATAATAAAAGTCAGTATTTGTTGAATAAAGATATCAATTTTTAACAAGAGAAATGATACATAATTATCTGCATAACCACCTCCTGCAACAGGATGGATTACCATTTGTTTTAACCTAAATTTTATTAGTGTACTTTCCTTATATTTGGCTGAAAAGCATGTCTTCCAATGTACATCTTAGTATCCTAAAGTAATGTAAACACAGAGCAAATATTATTTCCACTGGAAAATTTCTACATTTATAGGAAGTGACTATCTTATTACAACCTCAGTCTTTTTATGTGGATTCAAGTTTTCCCAGATTTAACTGGACAATGAATACCAATAAGATTATAATAATGTAAAAAAGAAGTAAAAAAGAAAGAATAATCAAGCGACTATTGTTTTATTCCATAGGCAATATTATAGGAAATAATACATTAAATATATATTCATATAGAATCTAATCCATCAGGAACATGATGGCAATATAGGTACATGAGAGATTTTAAGTCACAAATATTATTATACTCATTTTATTTTCAAGATGAGATAGCAGGGATAGAATTGATTCAAAGACAAGAAAACAAATAATCCTATGGAACACATTAATTAAGAAAAGAAATGGACATTTTCTGGTTTTAAGAACAGAACCTCAAAATGTTGAAGTGAGCAAAAGAGAAAAGTGGGAAGAATAAAGGGGGTATAAACTTGACATCTAATAATTACTTAAGAAACCAGGAAGATTGGATAATAGAGTAGATACAAATAGCAATTAGGTTATTTTCATTTATATTAGCTTAAATAGTTTGTGTTGATAAATTGTAATAGTATTCTAGTCTAAAATGATGTATAAAGAAACTCACTAGAGATATCTAAGTATAAGCTATGTATTTGCAAGCATTAACATTGAACTACATTGTATGATGTGAAAATGAGTACAGTGTATAAAAAGATTAAAAAATGAATCATGAAAAATACATTTTCAGTCATTGAGAAGTACACAGGGAACATGAAAATGAATATTTAAAATATGAACCTGCAAGTCAAGATGTTTGCCTGGTAAGAGAAACCAACATAAGTAGAAGTAGAAATGTAGGGATAATAAGTGGAGTACAGTGAACAAAGTTGTAAACATTTTATATTTTATGCCTTGTAGTTTCATAGTTGACATTTTTAAATAAAATGAATTTCTGATTCTTTACTGTAATATAATAAATTAGTTATTTTTGCACTTTTATATGTATTCCAGTGTAAAAAGATTTGTTGCTACTGTATTTTTCTTATTTTTATTACTTCACCCTGTGACTCTTTTTCACTGCTTGATCCTGCTTATTAAGATCACATTGTAGCAAGTATTAGCACAGAGGTTGATTTTTTATTTCATTTCCATTATTGCCATATGTCTCTAGTTCATATGTAATTATTTTCTCCAGTAATGTACCTCATATACACTTGCTACTTGTGTCATCTGTGATTTAAAAATCCACTGGGAGGCCATATTACCTTACCATGGTTAGCTTCGAGATAAGCCAGGTAAAAATATTTCCCTTAATGTCTTTGTCCATTTTCTGTGCCTGTTTACCCTATGTACAGTACCACAGATGGGGTAAATCACAAACAAGAGAGGTTCATGGTCCAGCCCAAGCTTGGGAACCACATTTAATGGTGGTCTTCTTTTGGGCACAGTCCTGGAGAAGCCAAGAACATCACAGGGCAGGAAGCTAGGGCAGAGGAGGAGACAGATTTATGATTTTATAAAAATTCATTCATTGAGAATGAAGCAGTGTCCCAAGAAAACTACCTAAATCACCTTGAAAAGCCACTCCCAGTGATTTAAGTATATCCTGGAGGCTCTAGATCTCAAAGGTCTCCCACCTTTGTAATTTGCCACACTAGGAACCAAATTTCGCAACCATGAGATTTCGGCAGCCACATTTAAGCTGTATCCAAATGAAGCAATTACTTTAATGGACACTAATTAATGTACTTGTGAAAAACCAGCCCATATGGCTTTCAACCAATGGCAAGCAGAGAGGAAGATATAAATATTATCAACACTAACTTTAGTTGTGATAATCCTTTTTAGCAAATTAACGGTGGTTACTACCAGGAAAAGATGAAGTTGCACACATGTAAGTCACAAAAATTAATCACATTTGTGTCAATGAAGTAAATTTAAAACCAAGATGATAAATAAAGGCTGGCCCATAGCATTTTTCATGTATAAATCACATAGTGTTCTTACTTTAGACTAAGGGAGTAATCAAATGTATAATTTTGGCTATTGTCAAGATAGAATGTAAAACATACTACAATTTTCTTATGAGATCAATTAAAATATTCCAAAAGAATGGTAACATCAGTAAATAAAAATCAGAAAATTATGTACTATATACATTTAAATGTTGGTCTAAAGTAAGGTAGTCTTCTTTTATTATAATATTAATTAAATTTACTTGAAAAAATCCTATTAACCTGACATAAACCTGGTCTTAAAATACTGAATTGAAAATATTTTTGCTTATAGAGTAGATCTTTAAATATTATGAAATTTCTGTATCTTGTGTATGACATCTGTGCTTCAATGTTTGCCTATTCGTTTTTAAAATTTTTATGTGTTTACCTGTAATTGATGTGAATAAAATGTAGAAACTTAAAGTTACTGTCTTGAAAATCATACATGTCTTTATCTATATTTTTTTTACAAATTAACCTCTATGTTTGCTGTGTATTTTTCCTTTACCTATTTGTGAAAACTTGGATAGGTTCTCCAATTATAAAATAGACATAATTGGAGAGCCTTTATTATCTTAGCTAATCATATTTGGCCAAGTTTACACAGCATTTAGTGATAATGATTATCAAATTACAAGTTATCAAAAATGATTCTGTTCATTTTCCAAAAAATGACAGAAATATCAGTATTAGTGCAGTCATAATGGGTAAGGTACCTACTGTAAGTGAAATATAAACCTGACTATGGTGTTTATGGTAGTGAATGCTTCTGATATAAATTATATGATGATCAAATAAAACTATACCTTCAAAATTACTGTGTGCCTAATTAAACAATTTAGAAGCCTCACGTGTGAAATTATTTTGGACATTCCTTTTATGATATACAATTTAATAACTAAAATTTATGCATTTGCCCTTAAGAATAGCAATAACCCAACAAAAGTTTATTTTGTATAACAGACTTTTGAAATAATTGTTTAATGCCAAATTGATTTCAAAAAGCTTCTAAGACTCAGTTTTGTTTACATTGGAGCCTATGTGCAGCCCATGGAGCATGGCAAATTTTTTGTCATAAAGGCTCATATACATGTGTGTTTCAAGCACAGATTTAATCTTTAGAATATTTCGAAGGATGAATTATTAATTTTATATATTTTTTATATTAGGCAATGAGTGCTTAATAGAAAAAAATCAGAAAAATAAAGTATTGCATTTTTAATGTTTTTTGTTTATAAAAAATCGTCAAAATTTTCAGAATCAACTGGTTTTTGGTACATAAAATCTAAAGAACAGAGAAAGCCATGCTGTCTGTAGTCATGGACTTCTCTCCACATCCCTAAAATAAAGATCTCTTTATCTCAAAAAAAAATCTACTAAAGAACAGAAATAAATTCTTATCACTTCTTAGCCTTTTGGCTAAGATCTAGTGTAGAAATAAATTCCTACATGAACTACAATGAAAATACCAACAGAGTTCTAAAAAAAAAAAAAAACTTTACTTCACTTATCAAACCTAAGGTATCTTCACACAGGACAATAGCATGTTCCATATGCATGCCCTGCTTCCATGGAAAACACATGAGTTTCACTCTCCTGGCAATTTAGGATATACTTGACATCTTTCTGGTTTTGCTGATTGATCATGAGGTTGTTATTACATGATACAATGTGTAGTTATTAAGAACACAAAACATCAATAAAATTAAATATTAAATTCTTAGTAAGTACTGTGCATGTGGAATAAACAACATTTTCCCACCAGCTGTGCACTTGCTTACAAAACAAAAAAAGGTAACATCAGAACTAAAGACCTACGTGAATGTCTTCTTTCTTTGAGTACATGTGACCCACACTTGGGTGCATCCTGCATCTTCCTCTAATAAATGTTTCTGATGCTTCTTAAAAAAAACAAAATCTATGTGAACTGTAATGTAAACACAAACAAAAGTCTAGCACAGAAGCAATCTTTGCTCCAACTGCCAATTTCAATGCAGTGTTTGGACACAACCGCCAGAAGTTCCATACATATGTCTCTCATTGACATTACATGTGCTTAGGTGCCTTTCCTATGTGACAGGTCATTCTTGCCATATCTTTTCTTCCTGTTTTGACAGGAACTCCCTACTATGTTGTGCAATGTGCACCTAGCAGAAAAATAACATATCCATAAATAATATATCAAGTAGGTAATGAGTGCTTAGAATAAACATCAACATTTTCACATTAACTGTTTACTTGCTTACAAAATCTAAGAGGTAACATCAGAAACAAAAACTAAATGTGAATTAAAGTGCTAATAGAAGTCTACGACAAAAGTAATCTTTTGCTTCATCTGTCACACCCAATGCAGTCTTCACACAGAAAAACTGCATGTTCCATACACAAGGATCACAGTGTTTTCCTGTACTCTCTTGCAAGGCATAGTTGACATCCTTTTGTTTGTTTGCCTGTTTGTTTTCCTGTTGTCATAGTAGGTCTATGTGATGCCATGTTTGTCTAGTTAACTTTCAACTCACCAGTGTGTTCCCCAACTTTATTGTGTAGTTTCCTGGGCAGAAACAATTTATTTGTCCTCTGCTGTAATGATCTCTTATGAGCTCCAGGCCCAATCTTCTAAGAAAATTTCTCCATCATATTTTGCACTGGTTACTTTCTTTATAAACTATCAAACTATTTATACCACATATGTTTAATACCAAGTAAAAACAACCACTGGTCAAAACTTTGTGTGCCAAATGATATCACAGTTGCTGCATAACTCAGCAGCATCTACTCTACCTTTGGTTTTGTTGTAGGAAGTTTCCATCTCCTTCTTGCGTTTTGTTGTGGGTTCCCTATTATTATTTGCATCATGGTGAAATGTTGACACCAGCAGTACCAGTTTGTTTTGCTTTGCCATAGATGGGGCTCTCATAAATGTTTCTGAAATCCAGAAATTGTACTATACAACCTTCTGTTTTGAAATTGAAATATTTCATTTGGAATTTCTGCTTCATTGCTAGGTATATCTCCTGTGCTTGTCAAGTTGTACTTTGTTAGCAAACGTAACATCAATTGGAAATTGGTAAACCAATTGTCAAATTGCATATTATGAATAGTTTGGGATATTAGAGCAATGTCTATTTGCAACAACATTCAGTTTATTGCTATATGAATAAGGACCTGATGGCTTAGTTTCAGGATAAATTTCTGAGTTAAAAGCACAATAACCATCTATAGTGACATATATTTTTGTGCCATATTTTGAGTCATCACTTTTCCATAAGTCTTTGTACATTCCTGTGATTACCATGAGAAATTCCTAAGTACAGCAATTAATGAATACTTTCAGTTCAGCTGTTAAGGTGTCATAATTGTTGAATTTTTGAATATGGTTATTTGTGCCATTTTTGAATATGATTATTGATGAATACAGAACCTTTTACTTGTATTTCAGCCTTTCTGTAATTCATAACATATTGCAGCATTTAAACTGTCAAAATTTCCAATACTGAATGGAATTATAGGCATTCTATCCAATACATTTCAACCCTACCAAGACCCGCACTCTATTTTCATATCTAGTTCTCAATTAGATCATTCAATTTGGTTGTGTGAGACTTTTCAGCATGTCTACTAGTCAATTACATACTCACATTTTTGTTTTCTTCATTATCTAAGTCACAGAGGTCTACTTTTCCTGTATGTATCAGTAAATTTTTACACCATTTCATTGTCACAGGAGCCTGGGTCACATGGCCAATGTCAGTGTTGTCATCATGAGACATCTATACCATTCTGCTATTATAAAAGCATGTATTTTACCACAGTGGATCACCTTTATCATCTATGTAAGAGTGACTTACTTTTGCTTCCTCCAATACTTGCAAGTAGGTTTTTCACATGTCACTGTACTGAGCTGGGTACCTCTCACAACAAATACTAGAGTAGTGTCAGTGTGTAACCTTCTGTGATGCTCAGGTCAATATACAGCAGACTGCTAAATGGAGCATCAGTCATATCAGGGAAAATCATGTCTTGACACTTTTGCACAGGTTCACACATCTTGCATTTATTGTTCTAAATGAGTAAACACAAAATTGCTTCCTGTATCCCTCAGGCAAAGGTACTGAGACACATAGCTGGCTGCTATTATGCAAATGTAAAAACTTACAGGATAACCTTCTGTCTTGTCTTTGAAGTCAAATATTGTTTTCACTGTTTTGCTTTGTTCTGATTAATTGTTTTGCTTTATTCAATATTCTATCTTGATTGGTTTTGTTGTCATGGTTTTCGTATGATTTTGCTATACCTGATTGAATGGACAACTTTTGTGACAATAACAAGATATACTCTTGTAGCTATTGTTGTTTTACTGGTATCCTGCTTTGAAGTTCTGTACCAATTTTGCTGCATTGTTTTAATTGGCTTTTTTCTACATTGTTTCATTGAATTTTACTGTCTTTAAAATACAAAAAGAGGAAAAGAAAAGTAGGGAAGGGATTTGTGAAGTTCAGTATTATGCTTTTCTAGTTAGTCTTTTATTTAGCTAATCCAATAATAACCAAAGAATATTATATCACTTTGTTAGATGCTGAGAATTGAAATAAATGAATTTAGTTAGCAGACATTGAAGTCAAGGTCAGTTTAAAGGTTGTTTTCCAATGAGGGAATGTAGGCTAATACACCTGAAATGAACTGCCCAAGAAAGAAATCAGATTAATGTTAAATACCTTTGTACTTGGTGAGGTTTTATGTAGTATACTTTATATAGTTTTGGGATACAAGATGTATAAAAATTTATAACATTGCTCAGAAAATTTCAAAAGATATTTGGAAGAGTCAAGCTTGTCCAACTGGTGGCTGTCTTAATTAATTTTCTCTTGCTGCTGAGGCAAAATACCCAGTACCCATAAATTAAGGGAAGTCAGGATTATTTAGGTCACAGTTTGTAGAGGTTTCAACTGACTCCAAGGCATAGTGGCACATGGCAGAAGGACAATCATTTGTGCTAGCAGAAAACAACAAAAGGGATGAGTGAGGAAGGAGTGAAAGAGCCCCTTTCTGCCCCTTTTATTTTACCCAGACTCCTGGGATTAGGGTGGTGCCAATCCAATTAGTGAACTAATTACTGGATAGCAATCTCTCAACTTTAACTCCACTGAATTTAATCCTATCATTAATCCATGACTTACCCACTAAATCTAGATTCAGCTATCTCTGAAAAAGCTGCATCAAACCATGATAGTACCTCTGCTGAAGCCATGTGTAAAATTTTACATGCATACACATTTCTGAATAGAGAATAGCTTCTGTATGGTTTTTAAAAGGAGTGTTGGCATGGACATCCTATCTCCTGGCATAGTTATCTCCCACAGCAGGAGACTGGCTGGAAATTGGGATGGTTGAGTAAAACAACTGCAGGAATTGTGCTGCATTTTTGCTAAAGTCTAAAATATCTAGGGAGTCCAAACTCTCTCTGGAGCAGGCCTTGAGCGATAGCGTTGTCTTGTAGAATTCTGACAGTTAATCCTTCCTGGGGGATTCACACTGATGGCAATAGGATTTCAAAACTCAGAAGTGAAAGATTGTATATGGCTTATCTGGCTACATGGAGAGCTTTCTCTCAAGTTCTTCCAGATAATGGCAAATGTTTTCATTATTATTGATCCTTAAAACCTAAGGCACAGAAGAGCAATCACCAATGTGATTTCTGCAGAGACCCAAAGCTCCATCCCTGATCCATTAATTAAGTGGTGTGATGTCCAGCCCAAGAATTTGTCTTTAAAACATATTCACAATCATTGTAGGTGAGTCTGATAAATGAGGGCAATCAGAAGTCATTTTTTGCATCTGAAAAATAATTTTGTGAATACGAAACTAAGCGGCTGTTTCTCTGCTAATGTATTTGATGCTAATTTATTTTATGCTCAAAACAAATTAAGGAAGAGCACTTTAATATTTGTTTTGGTTTGGAAATGAGTCACAACCTGCCAATATTTTAATTTTAAAATCCACAAATGGAGGAAGGAAATGCTATATTATTTCAGAGATTTATTTTCATCTCACAGAGTAGCTACGATGGAGATATTACTTAAAAGCCATATTGTAGAAAAATATCCATATGCAACCTGATGAAGTTACCATAGAGAAGATACTACTTATGTATGATGAAAATTATAAAATACATAGTTCAAAATTAAAAAAATGTGGAGAGAAATATCATATCTTATAAAATTATAAGGTCCCAGAAATTATTTTGAAAAACCTCTTGCTGTAGATTACATACTGTCATCAACAGTTTGCATGTGTTAATTTACATCTGTGGACACATAATTTTGACTTAATTGGTCAAATCTTTGGAATCAAAATCTGTAGAGATTATTTGTGCATCCTTATCCATAAACATGGCAAGTTATCAATTTGTCATTGCAAAAGAATGTAAACAAGGAATCTTTTGAAAGATAGAAGATAAAAGAAATATGACTTATCTGAAGATAAGAATAAATGAAAGTTTTTTTATCATGTTTGAACAGATAAGAGAAATGTAGAGTTGAATAATGATGAAAGCCTTGATGTATCATATTTCTAGGATGGTCACAAAGGAGAAACATAAATATTATCCTAATGAAAGCTAAGATATATGCTGTGTAATGGAGTTGATTAAAATATAAACACATGAAAACCAGGTGGAGAACTGGTAATATCCTATTGAAGAAGTAATTCTATGAGCTTGAAGAGAGAAATTTTAGTAAGTAAAGAAGGGGTAAAACAACTATTCAGTACAGAAAGAGGTAATGATAGAAATTGGAAGATGTTGAACTGAAATTTTATTTTTGAGAAACTATCTTTTTTTATACTGTAGCATTTTCTGAATATAATTTGACTCTAAAAAATCTAAATAAGCAAAAAATCTGGACTTAGTTAAAGAGATGCTTCATTCAAAATGGCTATTGCAACATGGAGATTACTCTTAAATTAGGAAATGTCTCAAAGTATTTCTTTTTTTAATTTTATGGGGAAGAGTCACAGGACTAGCACAATGGTGGATAAAAAAATGCTATAAGCAAGTGAGGGTGAGTGAATGACATAATACAATTTGTCAGAAATCTTTTTCCCTCTGCATTAAGGTGATTCTTTGAATGAGCTTTTAAGGAACGATATTTAGTACTTGCTTACATTTGGGATGAACTGAAGTTAAGAACCCTGTAGAGGACAAAAGCCTTGGTTACACTCAGCTAAGTCACATGAGTAGGTAAGAAGCGGGTAAATGCGAAGACTTGGTCTCAGAGGCAGCCTGTGTTGCTGTATATAAATGATGATGATGATGGCAGATGACAGATACACATGGAAAACAAAGAAATGGAGAAAAGGAAGAAAAGCAGGAAGGAAGGAAACAGGGAGAATGGAGGAAGGAAGGAAGCAAAGAAGAAAGAAATGGAGGAAATCAGGGAAGACAGTTCAAATAGCATCTACAGGATAACACTACGTCCCTCTGATTACAGACAACTATAAAATGAAACCTACTACTCTGTGCAGGTCTCTCGCCATTTCTTGTAATGCTGAAGGTGTAATATCAGGTCACCCACACAGGACTAACACAATTCACTACTCTGTGATTCTCTGAAGCTACTTTGTGACCAAAGTACCAAGGACACCATAGAATTGAGGCAAGTAAATTGGGGGAGTTCATACCCCTGCTGGCGATGTAGGGGTACTGTTCGGAATGTGGAAGCATTGGGAGAGAGATAAAGGTGGGCTCCGATTCTTTGCTCTTTTGAATTATAGTGAAGAACACCCTTGCACATGCTTCTTTGTGTTTTTCCAGAATAAAGTTACTTTACCTTTTCAGTCTCTTTAAGATAGAAGTTAAAGTTTTGGCATTTCTCTAAGGTGAAGAAAAAAATTGCAGGAGGAAACTTTAAAAAATGTAGTCTAACAATTTAATCCATTAACATAGTAGCATAATATTAATAAAATGTTAGAAAAATATACGATTCTATTACTCATTCTACAGAGAAAGATTTTCTGTTAGAACTGTCATTGAAATATACCTTATACCCTAAGAGTCTTAGTGCATATTACTTATGAGAAATAATATAAGACAAGTTTTCGTACTTTGGTCATCATAATCTGATCACATGCATGTAAGTAAAAAATTATCATATCTAAGATAGCATCAGTGGTTGGAGTAAATAAATTTAATTTAGAATTTTAAGAGAATGTGTGATTGTTAGTTTTTCCAAATATCCTATTTTATGTTGCCTACTCTTTTCCCAAGTTCATCGATCATCTAATCAACTGCATTAGAGGATCAGCACAAGCCTGAAAGTGTGGAACAGAGGACAAGACTCAGAGTCTGCTCACGAATAAGCAGTTGCATCACATGCAAAGAATAAAATTTCCTTAACATTTTCTTTAAAACAATAAAAGTTAAGGGAATTCCAGATTGAAGATGACTTTGGAGCATTATCCTCAGGCTTATGTGCGATTTACTTCCTCTCAACTGAGGAGGTAAACAGTGTGGAGCACAGGCACGCGTTGCGCTGTCCTATGCGGGGTAGAAGCGTCCATTATGCCAGCTCCTTTTAGAACTTGGCTGTTATTTGCAGAATGTTTTAGCAACATCCGGATTTGCTTTTCGTCCGCTTGCTGCCTGTTTCTCAGAAAGCTCTGACTGACTTTTCACCGCAGTGGGTGCAAGGAGGTTGCTTAACAAGAAAGGTGTGCGAAATTGCCTTTACCCAGGGTCAGGGGCAGCTCGCTTGTGATCTGTCTGGGTTATGAGGGCCCCAGGCGGAGGAAGGCTGCGGGCTACTCTATTTTCTTCGCGGAGTACAAGCAGCAGGGTCCTCTGCATATGATACTTTTAAAGACTTAACGATTAGGATTTAGGTTCAGTCTGAGGGAAAGATTGATTAATTTTAGCATATTGGTGAACTCTCGCTTCAGGCTAGGGATAAAATCTTTACTTCTGAAGTCTGACGTTATTACTTTTCATTTGTTTTTATTGATTACCTGTCAGTGATAAGATCTTGCCTCTCCAAACAAGGCAGGTGCAGGTGGCCATTTTTCCTTTTTTAAAAGCTTTTTGTAGCAGCGTCTCATAGAAAATAGAAATAAAAGAGTTAGAAATGAGAACAAATACCCTTGCCATTTTGGAAATAGAAGTTAAGCATAAAATTTGGAAATACTAGGATTTTACTGACTCAGTAAGATAAATTTAATGGGAATGATAAAACTTGCCTTAAATGAGTAACTCACATGTTTTTAGCTTATTTAAACATACACATAAAAATTCTACAGAAAATATATCATTTAAAGAGAGAGAGACAAAGAAAGAAAGAGTTCCTTCCACAATCACAGCTCCATAGCTTGAGGCTCAAGGAAGTAGGAACAGGACATATTTGACACTCATTAGTATATTATTTTTAGTTAGTCTTTCAATTAATAATCATAAGCTAGATAACCATAGACAATTGATTTTACTGAACTTTCTATAAGCAATCATGCAGCTGAAAATAAGGAGGATATTTATAGCAAAAAATTAAGAAATACATAATGAAGATTAAACAAATTTTATAAAAGAGGAAATGAAAAAGATGAAAAGTTAATTTTTAAATGGTGGAAATATAAACTATAGCAACCACCAAAAGTTCAGAGAATGTTGTACCCAATGATTTACTTTGAGTAATTTTTGTTTCTTCATATCTAAAGTCAGTATATCTTTGTTTATATACACACCACTGTGAGCAACACATAAAGTACAGGAATGTGAATCTGAATGTTAGGAGTTAACTGTCCAAAGAGACTCTGAGGCTAAAACTGGTATGTGAGGAGCTCAGTGTATTAGTGACTACTTTCCAAAAGAACATCCACTGAAGTATAAATAATGCAAATTCACTGGTGAGAAGTTTAAATACATGGCAAACAAACCTCCAATAGCTTCTAGAGTGTGCAGCTCAACAAAAGATTTCTTTTTTTAAATAATTTTATTAGTGATCTGATTCAGATTGCCAGCAAAAACTGATTTTTCTAAATAAAGCAAGACAACATTGAATTGACCTCATTATTGATTGCAAATTCTCTACAGAGAGTGCATGTTTTTCATTCATGCCATGGACAAATTACTGACATGGCCATCTTGGTCTTTGGAGGAAATTATTAGTAAGTACTCCACATGTAGCCAAACTTCAAAACCCTTACATGATACTGATATTATGTTCTTTATAGCCATCTATATTATGTTTAGTAAAAATAAATTCCAACTTAGTATAATAAAAGATTTTTTACTAATGTCAAAATGTAACTAGAAGAGTTTCTAACTTTGAACTATCAGGAGGGGCTTGGTAACTCAGAATGCAAGGCAGAGATAGCGATATTCTAATTTTGTATTGCCCAATGGGAGTATTGGAGAATTTCACAGATGCTGCTTTGGGGCTGTGATCAGAATTTCTGACCAAGAAACAAGACTTACTTTTCCACAACCAGTTAGAAAAATCTATGAAAGAAATATGATTATTAGTTATTTTAAATATGCCTTCCATACATGATTATGTGCAGGTTAAACTAATTATGAAATTATAAATGGAAGATTTTAGCCAAATATTTATTTGAAAATTATAATATATGTTAATATGTGTATACATGTTATCCAGCTAACAGGCACACTTCAGAATGTTCAAGGACAAAAGTTAATATAGGTTTCCCAAAGAATTAAGTAGAACTTTAAGGTTAATTGTAGTATCTTGTGATAGTAATGAATACTCAAAATATTAGGTGGAAAAGAAAGTGTGAGTTTACATGTTAAGGAAAGTATGAATACTATGGTGAAAGACTAAATAATTTCTGTGACCAAGCCAAGAAAATACCTTAGTTGTTATCCATACAAGCTGTAAGATAGACCAAATATTTATATTTTCTGTCATTGAGTTATTTACAGAAATAAAGAATATGCTAATTTCTCTAGCAGTGTAAACTGTATCTGATAGATATAAAGTGACTATTGCCATAACAAGGTATATTATCTTATTTTGACTTATGCAAGCATTGAAGTGAGGAAATATATGATACATGAAGTTCAGGAAAAGTTTCCTGAAAGATGAAGATTTGGCTGGGAAATAATTGATAGGTAGGAGGAGGCTCTTGGTGTAGAATGGCTTGTCCAGCACTTCCATATGCAAAGACATGCAAGAATAATGTCTATGCTTTGATTTCTATGGCAAAGAAATAAAAATTTAGTTTAATTCATTTTAAATAATTAGTATGTTCTGAAACTAGAATTAAAGTTTTAATTTGTAATTACTGCTCTGTAAATTCTTATTAATGCCACACCTTAACAAAGTATCCCATTAATATTTTCTAGATGTTTGTTTTTAACCAAGCATATTAATCATGCAGTCCTTACTTTATCACATAGTAGAATGAAAATACATAAAATTACATGATCTGTATTTTGAGTAAACACTCATGGTGTAAATTATAAATGCAACAATTTATTAAGACCAGGCATGCATTTTGGGATAGTTATAAGAATATTTAAAGAAATAAACCAGTGATTATAAATTTTCTACATTCATTAGCTCATCTATAAATCCTGAAATAGGATATTGTTAGAATTATGTGAAAAAAATTTTGTAATTTTACATTTTTAGACTAGTTTGGTGAATATGAATTAACACATACACACACCAAAAAAAAAAAAAAACCCTGTGATTGCAAACTTAACAGCATGAAAGATATGTAATAATGATTTGTGAAACAAATCATTGCAATAAAATGCTTCTACTGAAACACTACCACCCATTAAGTAAAGGTCAGGCAAAGACTTTCTAATGCTTTGTTTGAGTGACTTTTAATGTCTGCTCCTACACTTTGTAAATCCTCATACATGCTTAGTTAGGTT
>PVJX010037425.1:0-16952 GCA_004027295.1 Dolichotis patagonum
TATAAGAAATGAGAAGGCTGGCTTACAGTGATCAGCCACAGAGTCAGATGAGGAAGTGTGCAGAGGGTGTCTACACACTGGAGGCCTAAGGATTCAACCCAAGATCTGGAGTTCACCGTAGTGTCTTGTGCAAGTCCACACCAGCAGGCTGGTGGGTGTGCAACAGAAGGCCAAAGGCCCTACAATGAAAGGCTGAAGAGTCTATACTGGAAAGCTGAAGAGTCTACACTGGAAACAAGGAGACAAGATCCAAACCAAAGGTCAAGACTGGGCCTTCTCCAAAGGCTGGAGTACATTCATCCCTCCTTCTTTCCTAGGGTGTGTCTTCTATACCCTTAGGTGTAGAGTTGTTAAACCCATTTAGCTAAGCTTCTAAATGTCTCACGTTGACACAATCAGTCAACAACTACAATCCACCCCTTGTCAATTTGGCAACCAGACACATTTCTTCAAACTAGTTCCAGATACACAGACCTGCATATAATTGTGCCTAATGTTTTATAACTGTCCTTCATACAAATGGAAACACATTAATTCTCTTGATTCCTGGGCCTATGAATCCTAGCTATGGGAGACATTGTGTCATATAATGGATATTGATTTAATGCATATACATTTAAAATGCCATATAGTGGAGGTTGATTTAAAGCTGTATATGCTTTACTCTGTTGAAGTACCTTACCCCAGCCCTGCAAACTTTTGCCACCTAGCTGGCATTTACTGTGTCTTCAAAAGGTTATTCCACCTTTCTGTCAACTCAGCTGCATCTGGATGGTAAGGGACATGGTAGGACCAGTGAATTCCATGAGCATGAGCCCACTATCTTTTTATGCCATAAGCATGAGCCAACTGCATTTTGTTTCTTTTTCTAGCTTAATTATGGAGGGTAAGATTTCAATGAATATGTTCAATACAGGTGGAGAATCAGTATCCATGTCATATTCATGATCTTTGAGGAAATCCAACTTTTCACCACTGGCCATGATGTAAGCTACGGGATTATTATATATGGTTTCAGTGTATTGAGGTATATGTTTCCTATGTGTATTAAGCAAAATATTTTAAAATCAGAGAAACACATTGCATTTTGTTTTTAATTTAGTCAATATTGTATACCTTTTGAATTACTAATGTGGAAATAGTTTTGCATTTATTAATGTTGATTTTGTATTTACTAACATGGAAATAATTTTTATTTGGTTAAAGGGAATGATATCTTAGTGTACTACTGAATTTAGTTTCCTAGAATTGGGTTGAGGATTTGTGTATCAGTGCTTAGTGGGAATGTAGTACTACAGTTTCCCTTATTTATAGTGTCCTTTTCTGGTTTTGTATGTTAATTCTGTCATTATAAAATGAGCATTAAATACCTTTTCTATACAAAAGCAACAAGTAGGCTATGCCATAGCACTGAATTTAAAACTTCTGAATAGCAAAGGAAACAGTGGAGTGAAAGGACAACCAACATAGCAGGAGACAATATTGCAAACCATGTATTTAAAAAGGAGTTGAGCTCTACTATATTTATAACATATTCAAACAACTCACAAGCAAGAAAACATATAATTGAATTATCAATCTGTCAAAGAGAATTTTATTTCAAAAAGAGAAAGAGATATATGGGAATCAATAATGAGATTCTTTAAAAAATTAAAACTAGAAATGCCATTTGTCTCAGCTATTCCTCTTCTAAGTATCTCCCCAAAAGAGTTAAAAGTGATTTCCAGGTGATTTCTCTTTCCATCCAGCAGGCCAGAATGGTGGTACTGGTGAGACTGCTATGGTCTTAGCTGGGGTACACATGATGGTAAGGGGCACTAGTGGCCTGGGAAAATCTGAAGCAGCAGTAACAATATAAGCCAGCAGCTGGTAAGTAGGTGAACCAACATAGTGCTTGAGCAGAAAGACAGAGAACATAAGTGAGAGGTTAGGGTCACCCTCCTTTGTTTTTCTCTGTTCTGTTTTGCTTGTTTTGCCTCTTCTTTCTCTATGTTTATATGTTTGTACACTTTTTTCTCTGTATGTAGTTATTTTTGTTTTACTTTTTTCCTCTTCTCTTTCTTTCAAGTAGATCTCTAACCTTTCTGTTGGTTTACTTCTACTCACCTTCTTCCTTTTTGTCAACTACTTCACTCAGTTTTTGAGTGAACATTGTCTCTTCTCCTTAAGGTTCACTTAGATACTCCTAAACTTTCTTTTCCAGCCCTTCCCTTTTGAGCCCTATAATTACCCCAAACATGGGCAATCACCCTTTACCCCTCATCCTAGTTTCTATTTCCATCCTACCACACCCCTCTTAACCACTTCACATACAACAAGGTAAAATCACTCTAGTAAGTGGAAAATCACTGCATATATGATACAAGTTGGATTGTATCATACAACTATAGAACTTGTATCTATGGGTGAAGGTTTCATGGTAATAATCACCATGGTTTTTGGTAGCCAAGCTGTGCTTGAGTCTAGTGCTTTTGCGGACTGTACTGCTTTAACTGGGATGCCATACCTATTAAAATCAACTTTTCTCCTCCATATTACAACACTGAGTTTGTAAGGAATCATAACAACCACCATAGTCTAGTACCAAAGGAATGGGCCATGAGTCAAACAGATAGAAACTTCACACTCTGAATATTGAGAAAGTAGGTGATTGGAATAGACATTACCCACATCAAGAAGAACATCCCACATCAAGAAGACATTTGGAGCAAAAAATATTTCATAGGAATAGGTTGATAACAGAAATAAAGCTTATCTAACACAAGAAATTCACAAGTATCAACACAGAAAAAAATAAAATAAAAAGAGAAAATTTTAAAATGTCAAAACAAAGAAGGAAAATGCAACCCCAAAGGCCTAGCTCATATAGGACAAGTGCAGCACACAAAGAGATAGGGAAAATCAGAATTCAACCATTGGAACATTCTGAAATGATAGCAGCAGAAGTGAAAAACAAAACAAAACAAAACAAGTGGAAGAGAGTGTGGAAAAAAATAATCTTTAAGGTGCACAAGGAAATGATTATCCAAATGGAAGATATTAAAGCAGAAATAGATAAAATAAAATAGAGGAAATCAGGAAAATTATGAAATGAGGAATGTCCAACATGAAGAAATTGAATCAATGAAACAGATCCAACCCAAACTCAAGGAGATTAAAAATTCCATTGAAAATATATGCAACAGGGCTGGGTATATAGTTCAGTGGCACAGCACATACTTGGCAAGTCTGAGGTCATCAGTTCATTTCCTGGTAGCAAACACAAACAAACACATAGACAATCAAAATGAAAGAAATGCAATAGATTGAATGCAAATGAGGATAGAAAATAATATCTAGAAGACAGGACTTGTACTAGCAACAAGCACAAAAGATATCTTAAAAAGGGCAAGAGACCATGAAAAATAAATCCAATACCTATAAGATGATGCAAAGAAGAACAACATAAGAATTATTGGAATCAATGAGAAAGCTGGAAAGAGCACAAAAGACTTTAAAAAAAAACTTCATAGAAATAATGGCAAAAAACCTCCCAAACATAGATAAAGAAGTCAGCATATACATTAACAAAGCATGTAGATACACAAAACCCAACACTAAAGTAAATTTACACCAATACATATAAAAATCAATATTCCAGAATTCAGCACAAGAACAAAATATTAAAAACAGAGAAAAGAAAAAAATTATATAAAAAGGAAAATCCACCAGAATAACTTCAAATTTCCCAAAGCAAACCCTCAAATCAAGGAAGGCGTGAAACGAATTACTTCAATCGATTAAAAAAACCAATCTCAACCCAGATTTATGTGCCCCCACAAAACCATTTTCCAACTTAATGGTGAAAATAGGTACATGCTTGACAAAGAACAACTGAAGAAATTCATGGCCACAAAACTACCTCTTCAGAATGCTATGAAGGATGTATTAGAAAGAGAAAATTAAGATCACAACCACAAGAACAAGAATACAAAGAATCAAAAAGTAGAGTAAGCAACTAAAAGAGGAGAAAGACAAGGAACCCAAAACAGGAAAATAAGATGAAAAAGTCAATATACATAAGTAATAACCATCAATATAAATGGTATCAATCCACTCATCAAAAGAAACAGACTGGCAGAATGAGTCAAGAAACAAGATCTAATAGCATGCTGTGTACAAGAAGAATATTCAACTCAAAACAAAATTCAAAGACCAAAAATCAAAGAATGGCAAGCAATATTCCATGTCACAGGAACACAGCAAAAAATAAGGGGCAGCTATTCCATTTGCACACCACAAAATCTTTAAGCCAAAACTGACCAAAAGAAACAAAGAATATTGCTACATACTTGTTAACAGAAAACTCAAAGAGAAAGTGATAACTATCATAAATATATATGCACCAAATACCAGTGTCCCCAATTACATGAAACAAATATCAACAGATGTGTAAAACCAAATGAGCACTAACACATTGTAGTAGAAGCTAACAATACCCCATTCTCACAAATAGGTAGATACCAACTTGACAAAAAATCAACAAATAAACATCAGAATAAAATCAGGTCTGTGAACAAATGGACTTGATAGATGCCTACAGAGTGTTCCCCACAAACACATCACAATACATGTTTTTCTCAGCTATATGTGGGGCATTCTCCAAAACAGAACATGTACTAGCCCATAAAACATGTTAAAGTAAATATAGAAGAATTGAGATCATCCCATGAACACTATCTGTTCATAGCAAAATGAAACTGGAAACCAACAAAGAAAATCACAAAAACTACACATACACATGGAAATGAAACAATACATATTGAACAACCAATGGGTCAGAGCAGAAATTAAAGATGAAAATAAACAATAGCTACAGTTAAACGATAATACTGATACAATATATTGGAACTTATGGAATGCAGTGAATGTAGTCCTATGAGGGAAATTTATAGCAATGAACTCTTACATTAGAAAAACCAAACAAAAATAAACAACCTAATGTTGAATCTCAAACTTCTAGATAAAGAAAACAAATTATACATACACTCATGACACAGGGTATTATAAAGATAAGAGCAGAAATTAATGCAGTTGAGAATAAGAAAATAATACAAACAAGCAATAAATCAAAAAGTTCATTCTTTAGAAGACTAAATAAGTTTGCTAAACCACTAGCCAAACTCATCAAAAAGATGAAAGAAAAAACACAAATTCAATCAAGAATGAAAGAGAGAAAAGCATAGTGGATCCTATAGAAATTCAGAAGATCTTCAATACCTACTTTGAGAACACATACTCCAATGAAAAGGAAAACATGAAGAAATGGACAGATTTCTAAACACAATCAAATTGCCAAAACTAAATAAAGAAGTTATAAAAAATAAATAACTCAATATCAGCCTATTAAATTGAAAATATAGTTTAAAATGTAGAAGTAAAGAAATTCCCAGGTCCTGATAGATTCACTGTTGAATTCGTCAAGAAATGTAGAGAAGTAATGCTACTAGTGCTGAAACTCTCTTTTTTTTTTTTTGTGAGGGGAAACTAACTCAGATCTTGTGTTTGCCAGACATGTGCTATATCATTGAGCTATATCCCCAGCCACAAAATTCCTTAAGGATATTGAAAGGGAAACGATACTTCTAAAATAATTCCTAGAAGCAAGTATTAACATCATTTCAAACAAGAGAAGAGCCCAACCATGAAAAGAAAATGACAGACAGGTCAATCACCCTAATTAACATAAATGAAAAAAATCCACAGTGAGACACTGGCAAACAAAATGAAGCAGATCATCAAGAAGATGATAACAAATAGGATTATTCCCGGATATGCAGGAATGATTCAACATATGCAAATAAATAAATGTAATACACCGTATAAATAGAAACAAAGACAAAAATCACAACATCTCAATAGATGTAGAAAAGCTTTGAAAATGTCCATCACCAATTCATTATAAAAACTCTACAGAAAATTGGAATAGATGGTCTTTTACTTCACTCTGACAAAAACCACCTAAGACAATCTAACAGCTAACATCATACTAAAGGGTCAATAATTGAATGCTTCTGCTCTAAAATCTGGAACAAGACAAGAATATTCACTTTCACCGCTCTTATTCAATATAGTTCTGGGAACATTAGCTAGAGCATTTAGACAAGAAGAAGAAATAAAAAATGTTTTTAGAACTACAAAAGAAAATGCAATTCTTACCAACAAAGGCAAGTCAGGGACATCACAATGCCAGACTTGAAATTAATTATACTACAAAGCTGCTATTGTAAAATTGGTATAGTACTGGAAAAATACAGACCTGAAGACCACTGGAACAGAACACAAGACGCAGATGCAACTCCAACTACACTCTGCCAACGTATCTTTGAAAAAGGGACTGAACATGTTCACTGGAAGAAACATAGTCTCTTTAACAAATAGTGCTGGAAAAATTGGCTTTCCACATGTCAAAGACTAAAACCAGACCATGTAAAACACCATGCAATAAAGTTGAATTGGATCATAGTTCTAAATATTAAAACAGAAATACTAAATATCCTAAAAGAGGAAATAGGTTGAAATCTTGAAGTTATAGATGTAGGCAGACAATTCATGAACAAAACCCAGACTGCACAGGAGGTACCACAGCACATGGGAATCTCACCTTACTAAAAAGCTTTTACACAACAAAAACATCACCAGCAGAGTGAAAATATAACCTATAGAATGAGAAAATATTATATATAGTTGTCCCTCAGAAAAAGGACATATACCTAGATAAAGCATTTAAAAACATCAGGCCCCCAAAATTAAAAGACATATTCCTAGATGTGTCTTTCTAAAATGAATATGAAGATGAACAAATACAAATGGCAAATAAATATATGAATATTCAACGCCATTGTTCATCCAAGAAGTGCAAATTAAAACAATTCAGAGACACTCATCACTTCAGAAAAAATGGCAAAAGTCAAAAAAATAAAAAAATACAAATGTTGAGGGGGTTGTGGGGAAAAAGAAATCCTTCTACACTGTTAGTGGTAGTGTAGATGTGTGCAACCATTGCAGAAATCAATGTGGTGATTCCTCAATAAATTAAGATTAGCAGTCCCTTTCAAACCAGCTTTTCTCCTTTGGATTTTTTTCCCAGAAGAATTAAAAACATCGCACCACATGACATATATGCACTCATATTGACAGCAGCACAATTTGAAATAGCTAAATGTTGGAAATGACCCAAATGCCCATCAACTGATTAATGAATAAAAAATATGTGTTTTTTTCTTTTTTATAGTGCAATTCTACCCAGCCATAAAGAAATCTAAACTTGAGACTTCTATAGGTTATTGGATACAAGTTGAGAGCATACTCATAAGTGAAATAAACGAGACTCACAAGTGTAAACATTTTGTAGTCTCACTAGTATGAGAAGTTGAACAAGTAAATATAACACAAGATGTTCAAACTATATTGTGAATTAGGAAGAAACTTTCAAAAGTAAAGATAAACTGTGATGGTAAAAGAAAAAGGAAGCAAGGCAAAAGCAAGGCAATGTTTATATATATATATATACACACACACACACACACACACACACACACACATTGGTATCTATGATAGATGTACTGCTCATTTCTCTTAATTCATCAAAAAATTTTTGTATGTTAATATTGTTTGGACAATATATCATGCTTATATCTTGTACCCTGAGTAACTACTCTGACTGTAACCATATGCAATATGCAAAGTAACAATATGTAATTATTGCTACTCTTGTATTATCTTATTTTGAAATTGTTTTCTCTTATATATATATATATATATATATATATATATATATAATGCACATCCCTGTTTATAACCAGCAAAATTTGTAGTAGCTAAAACTTGGAAGCAGCATATATGCCTATCTATAGCTGAATAGATAAAAAAGTTTTTTTTTGTTGTTGTTGTTGTTACTATACAATGGAGTACTACTATTTTTAAAAAAGTATAAACTTGAGACATTTTTCCGTAAATGGATGCACCTTGAGAACACAATTTTAAATGGAATAAATCAGACACATATGCTCAAGCATAAATTTTTTTTTCTGTTGTGAGGGAAACCCTAAGGGCAAATAAGGACCAAAATAGAGGATAAATATAAAAAGTAAGAAAACAATGTTCAAATGGAATGGTCACCAAGGAGTGGAGAGGGAAGGGAAGAAGAGAATAGGGATAAAATAGTGTAAAACTAAATGGAAGGAAAACAATGGAAATAAAGTTCTGTGAATAAATAAAAAGGATTGAAAAGACATAAAGGGAATGGGAAAAGTAATTAAAATATATTATGTACAGGTATAAACTCCCTATGATGAATGTGATCATTAATGTATTCTAAATTTTGCCAATAAAATTAATTTCACTTTTTTATTTTTTAAACATTTTTAAATGTTATTTTAAGGAGAATAACATAAACAAACAACAAAATCAAGTTACAAAAGAGGTTTATATGATAGTTACAGTAGTTATACATTTTGTATTATTTTCTTCATAGTAGTTATTCAAAGTACAAGATATAGCCATGATATCTTGATCACTTAAGAAATTTCAATTAAATCAACACTGAGATTTCACCTCACTTTTGAAAGAATATCAAGAAATCGAACATGAACAAATACTGGCAGAAGTGTGGGGAAAAGGAACACTTCTCCACTTTTGGTGGGTGTGTAGACTGGTGTAATCATGATGGAAATCCATGTGGAGATTCCTCAAAAAATAGGGTTAGGGGTGCCCTTTTACTTAGCTATTCCCCTTCTGGATATTTTCCCAGAAGAATTAAAAACATCATACCACGGCAATATATGTATGTCTATGTTTATAGGAGCACAATTTGTAATAGCTAAATCTTAGAAACAACCAAGGTGTCCAAAAATCTGAGAAACAACCAAGGTGTCCATCCACTGAGGAATGGGACAATACAGTTTTGTTTTTGCTGTATCATGGAGTGACATTTATCCTTAGAAAAGGATGAACTGTAGACGGTTATAAGTAAATGGATACAACTAAACACCATACTCACAAATTACATAAATAAGACCAATATGTCAAAAAATCATATTGCTTCACTAATATGAGAAACTTAAAAATAAACAGGGTTTAGAATGTACAAAAGATAGTAGGTGTTGTGAATCAGGAATGAACTGTTTAAAATTAAATTTAAAACGATACAAATATCCAGCAGATTTGTGAAAAAAATCCATATTTCTAATAACCTGAGAAATATAAATTAATACCAGAATTAGATATTATTTTAAAACTATATATCAAAATGAAAAGTGGTAGCAGATATCAGAATGTGGAAATAAAATTCATGGACCATGTAAAGAGGAATATGAATTAATATAGTAAAGTTGAAAACAGAATATTGGTGGCTTTAAAAAATCTAAAAATAGAGTTGTATGATCTAGAAGTCTACTTCTGTCAATATAATCAAAAGAATTCATTTTAATGTATCAAAGTGACATTTTCACTCTCAAGTATATTGGCATATTATTCATTATAATCAAGACGAGTTGGAAAAGGAAATTTGGGAAATGGACCCAAGGTAATACTATGCTACCTGAAAAATGAACTTCTGCTGTTAATGGCATTTATGGAAATGGAAAACTTTATGCTGATTGAAAGTCAGGCCCAGAAAACTAATACTATAAGATTTCATTATATTCAGAAACAAAAAAAGTAGATCTCATAAAAATAAAGAGACAAACATCTGGGCTATGTGATATTGGGACACTGGGGAGAGGAAGAAATGGGAAAGAAAAATAATTTCAGTTCAATGACAGAAATAAGCTTTAATGCTGTGCTGCATGGTGGCCTCAGCTAATGATAATATATTTTGTCTTTCAAAAATCACCAAAAAAAGAATTTTTATATCATTATTTGGAAAATAAGTTGATGAGATGATATGTTAATTAACTTGATTGATGCTTTCTACGATGTATACACAGATAGGTTAAATGCATACTGTATAACTATTATTGTTCAGTAATTAAAATTAATAAATGGGTTTTAAAAGAAAAGAGACATTTTTAAATTCTGATTGAATTTTAAATATATTTGCATCAATTAAATTGAAATATGTGTTAAACGGTAGAAATGTAAAATCCACCTCAAAAACACCTTGAACTCTCAAAAAAGTATATATTTAATTACCAAAAAAAATGATATGGTAGAAGAGAATTATTTACAGACTTGGCTTCTCATTATCAGATGAGGAATACTATGCTTAAAATGAATGGAAAGACTGCTTGAATACTTCTGCTTTAGTGAATCATGATGGTTATCTCATCACTCCATCAATGAGAAGATTTCTCTAGAAAAACAAAAAGTAGCTTAGATCTTAATGAGATGTTTTCTATTTAAAGACTATGACAAAAAATCTAGCATTTAATTTTACCTCAAGAAATGTTTTCAAATGTAGACAATAACATCTACACAAAGTTTTTTATTATTATTGACACATGTTTATGGTACATAATTATTACATTTTGTTATGGCTTGTGCCTAGTTGTTCCCCATAGCTTCATGTGGTCATAGATGGGACTGTTCAGAGGTAGCTGCATTTAAGGTAGGTGATGCTGAGATTAAAGTGGTGTGATTACCACATTAGTTCACTGATTGTTTTAACATTATTCTGGGAATGCTACACACCCTAAGGACTGACAGCCTAGAAAGAATAAAACCGACACAAAGAGGACTTCTGTTGTTTCACCGCTGCAATGCTTCTCTGCCATGCCAACCTGCCTAGGAGCCAGTCACTTATGAACTGAAACCTTTAAAAACTCTGTGAGCTGCAATAAACCTTTAGTCCTTCAGCATTGTGTGTAATATATTTTGTCTCATCAAAGAAAAAACTGACTGGGGCACATTTATTGTGGGAAGTTGTACATGTATGTGATATTTCTTAAGATTTTCTTCTTTCAGACAACCTTCTTACATGTCACTATTCTTACATGTTTCACAATAAGTCTTTAAGATCAACTTTAAATAAATTTAAAATAATGAAGATTTTGTGACTGGAAGCACCTAAATATTAATGCATAATAAGTCACAAGTGGGGATACAGGTACGGAAAAATAAAACAAATAAGTAGCGAGAAATCAATATTAATATTATTTGAGAAAGACAAATATACTGATTCACAATTTGAATACAAAAATAGTGTTCAGTGGTGACAATGAAGATTTCATACATTGAGAGTCAAATGTTCAAAAAAACCAATTCCAAATGTTGAGATTCAATAGAATTAATTTGAAAGCTAATGTCAGAAGAACTAAGTCTGTAACAAGAGAAATGGCAAGAGAGGAGGAAAAAAGAAGCAATGATGGAAAATGTAGAATAAAATTAATAATTTAATGATTAGGAGCCAAAAAGCCCCATATATTCCTATTTCTAAATCAGTAAGGGTTTTCTCAACTAAATATCAGTCTACTATTTGATCCTGCTATTCCACAACAAAGAATGAAAACCAGCATATTCTTAAGTACCTACACACCATGTTTATTGTGGCGCAATTCACAATATCTAAACTATGGAAAGAGCCTCATTACCCTTCAATTGCAGATGGGATGAAGCAAATATGGTGTATATACACAATGGAGTATTATGCAGATACAGAGATACACGAAATATCTTCATTCCCAAGGTAGTGTATGGAAATGGTGATCATCATTACAGCAAAGTGAACCAGACTCAGAAAAACAAATATTACATGCTTTCTCTCATATGTTGAATCTATAGTTTTAAAGAGGAGAGAGAGAGAGAGAGAGAGAGAGAGAGAGAGAGAGAGAGAGAGAGAGACAGCACATAAAACTGGCGGGGCAATTATTAAAGAAGGGGAAAGGAGTCAGGAAATCAGGAAATGAGGAATGAGAAGGGAAGTTCAAAGGGGTCAATGGGTGTGGAAATGATCTCGGTAAGTGATTTGCTTATAAAGATATGTCAAAATGAATTCCATTATCCTTCCTAAGTAGTATAAATTAATAAATAAGTAAAACCAGACAAATTAAAAAGAGGAAAGTAAAAAAAAATCACATCTATATTTCTAAAAGTAAATAATTTTCAAGTATGGCTTGTAGCAGAAAAGGATATGACTCACAATTTTACCCAAAATTTTAGTACTTTGGGTTATGTACTTATGCAGTTTCTTTTTTATATCTGAAAACATGGCCTGTTTATTTAAACTTAGGTTTTCTCATGCAAGAGAGTACATGTAATACTTAAGCTCCTGTGTCTCATTTATTTCACTTAACATTATGATCTCTGGGTGCAACCATTTTCCAACAAAGGGCTCAAGATTTTCTTTCTTTATGGCAAAATAATACTCCATTGTGTATGACTACTACATATTCTTTATCCATTCATTAAACTGAAAAACAGGAAACATGGAGATAGAATTTCTGCAAAAGTGAAAGGGGAGAATGGGGGAGAGAAAGGGGAGAATGGGGGAGAAAAGAGGGGGGCTAAAATGGGATTAAGATGTACTGATTCCCTATGATGAATGATGTAGTCAGTGTTGGCTACAAACAGGTGCTCATAAAAAAGTAAAAATGAATAAGATAGTGAGTACTGTGTCTTTCCAAAAAGGAAAATGTTATCTTCTTTGGGATAGTCAATAGATTATTAATGCTCACTCTGAATCTCTCCACAGATTTTAGATAAATATATATTTTCTTTGTATTGATCTGTGGACCCACAATGAAGATAAAAATTAATGTTAATAGAGAAACTAGATTTTGCTTACATAAGAATAGAGAAATGTGAGATCAATGGAACATCCACACTTTGACAAGAAAGGTGTATCTGAAGCAAGTGAGTGAGGGAAGCCTAGGGAGGACCAAAAGGAATGTGTCTTTTCTGACAAGGAGGAGCTTATATGCATCCCACACTTCCTGAATCAACACTGAAGATTCCTCTGACTGGGAAATTCAAAACATGGCCTTGGAATGTTTTCAGTAGAGAAGTGACATTGTCTAGGATATTTCAAGGATGCAAGTGGAGACCAAATCACATACTGATCATTCTGGAGTGTGGACTGCAATACCCAGAATGATCTAGTAGTTGTTTTGTTCAAATACTACATATCAGGATTCTTTGTGAGAAGAGAGGGAAAATAAAAACAAAACAGTTTTAAAAACTAATTAAGCCATTAGCTTTTTTTTATTAGTTTGTTTCATTTTTTCTTACTCTTCATTTTCTGTTCTTTTCTCTACAGTCTTTTTTAATAACTAACCAACATCTGAATTTCTGAGAAGTGAGGAAAAGCCTCTAAGTGGGACTCACAGAAGGAGAGAATTGTCAGCAGTAAGAGAAAGAGGGCAAAAAACAATTTTTGGAAGAAAATGTGAGTTCAGATATGGGACATCTCAGGCACTTTTAGGAAGATCAGAGCATGCAGGGAATTGTAGTGACATGATGCAGATATGAAAGGAGCACAACTGTGAAGGCTGGAGTGTGAAGGGCTCCCCTAGAGCCCTGAAGAATTGCATATCACCTGCCACACACCCAGCACAGTACTTCCCAGGAACTTGATGAATTTGGGAAAATGGTTGATAAGATGTGAACTGTTTTCCTAAAAAGTTTATCATTGCTGGTCTAAGACAAGATTTCTAGGTCTGGAATATGGCAGACAGGTCCCATGTGGCCAGTTCCATGCCATCACAATTGGTTCCAGGTTCAGGTACCCAGTGAAGTCCCAGAGTCCATAGCTTGGACCATAAGAAGCATAGGGTATAAATGTGGCTTTCACACAGAAGTCTAGAAAACCCAAAATACCTTACAAATAACATATAAGAAAGTGAGATGGAAATTTCCAGACATAGGGTATTCTATGTTGTTGTGCAACCTACAAGCAGTATGACTGTAGACAAGACCTCCAAACTCTCCAAGTTTTATTTGGAAATAATAATGCCAACCTCCAGTCATCCTTAACAAAAACTGAACAGTTCACTATTGTCCTAAGCTCAGTTCCCAGTACAGTAAATGTGTGATACCCAGGGGCACCTTGCACTCTGCATAGAGAAAGACCCTCACTTGCCCCCCGCAGCATGTATGCCAAAATGATCTTGTACCAGAGGACTTGCCCCGAGTTCTGTGTCCTCAAGTAAGGAGAAACATTCCATTTGCTGTGCTCCTGAATGTCACTTGAGCACTCCCAGTGTGTTCTCATTGCCCACCTTTCTCATCTGTGCATTTTTTCAATGTACAGAACTATACTCCATAAGTTGGTAGTACATGCTGAATGAATTGTTCAGCTACGTAATTGTGAACAATGCATACACCATACTTGTCATGTCTTCCTCATATGCTTCTCTTTTCCCTTCCTGCATTGCCATTCTTCATTTCTTATGTTCTCTGATATACTTTCCTTCTCTTTCTGCCTTCTCCCACCAGATTATAATATAACAAAACAAGTCAATGTATCAAAATGATCTCAAATAATGGGTAATGATTGGTATGAAACTACTTCACCCCACAACTGTCTGCCCATTATGTGTAATTAATCAGGGGTTTATGGCTGTTAAAAGAATGCAGTTCATGCCAAAATATTCTACAATTTCACTGAAACATAAATAGAGGTGGGTAGTCTTTAATACTCACATAATAAAGAGTTTTGTTGGGGTGAGATTACAAGCGCATGTATTTAGAAATGATTTCTTGAGACATCAAGTTAACTAGACACTTCTCTAATAATGGTAAAAAACAGAAGCAGGATTAAGTGCTGTGTGGGATCCCTTTAACAGCCCCTCTCTTACTGCTCAGAGCTGGATTTCTTTCACATGGTATGGAGCAACCCAGTGTTCTGGAGACTCTTCTTTAAAGGAAGACATTGGATTTCTTCAGAGCTGGGAGCAGAGACTGGTGTTTTAACTCTATTACCAGGACAGGCACAGTCAATGAAAAAAATGAGTTATGTTAAGGAGCTGAATATATAATAGAGACCTGAAAGTCAGTATAGGGCGACGAGACTGACATGTGTTCTTTATGCAGGAAGAGAAACATCTTAATGTTTCATTATTAAAAGTTTTAATTTGTGACACTGTGGAGCCCTGGAAAATATGCTGTAGGTTGAATTGTGTCCCCCACAATGGCTGAGACCTACGAATATGTACTTTTATTTTGTTAAAGAGATTTCTGCTGATATAGTCAAATGAAGCTGAGGCCATGCTTAATTAAGATGGGACCTAATATAGTGACTGACGTTCACATAGAGGGAAATGTAGAAAAGGAAGCCGTGTGAAGAAGGCAGAGATTGGAACGATGCATTGAAAGTTAAGGACAACCATAATTCAGAACACCACTAGATGGTAAAAGAGAAGCATCAAACAAATTCTTCTTCACTTCCAGAAAGAAACAACTCTTACAATAACCTGACTTGAACATCCAGCTCCGAGTTATGAAAGAAAAATTTTCTTTGGTTTGAAACAACCTTCTTCATTGTGGAGTCTTACAAAAGTCATACAAATGATAATTTTGAAAATTCATATGGATTCAGCAAACATTTTGTTTGGAGTCTGAACAACTTTAGGAAATTGTGAATATATTCAAATATATGCTGAAAAGAGCTGTTCTGTTTCTGTTTTCCAACATTTTATCGGAGGCTGAATTTGACTCAGAGGTTGCATTCAATCAAGGATCCATATTTTTATAGGACTTTCCATGCATCAGACTTTGTATATGAACTAGTAGGCAACAGTGACAATCCTACCCTCATTAATGCTGCATCATAGCCACATCATAAATGATTATATTAAAGTGTGATGAGTATCTTTCTTAAGGAGGCAAAAGTGGAATGGGCTCCAACATAAATCACAAAAATGCTTATACTCATCGAAGTTCTCCTCAATAATAGAATTTGATTCAAACCAGATGCTCAGTAATATCAGCTGATTCTAGGTCTTGGCGTGCAAGGGAACAGTTCTACACCATGTGTTCCAAATTTAAGAGACACACATAAGTGTCACATTCCTAAAGAGGACAACATTTTTTGTCTTGCTATTTCCTGGTCCTCCATGAGGGACTGGAGGTGCATCGCTATATACCTACTGAATGAGGCTGTATTGTTTTCAAACAGATCTTGTGGTTCTGTATCTCCATGGTGGACAACAGGTCACAACAGCCTCCTGCTGTGACCAGACTAGGTGATCAAAAATTGACAGCTTCCTGCAGGGGCTTCTGATGAAAATCATAAACAACATATCTTAGTATGAGTGTATTAATGTATGAGTGAGAGAGAGGCAGAGACACAACCAGAGAAAAGAAGGGAAGGGATTTGACAGGGTAGTATGATGGTTGCAGTTTTTGAGCCATTGTATATAATGTACCCAGGAACAGATGTATTATTATGAACTGTCTCATACTGCCTGTGTTTTTCAGAGAAAACTGTCTAGATTATTCTCTTGATCAGCCACATTGTTATCTACTTCCTGCTGACAAAGGAGCCATCACGTTGCTGACTACAACAATGAACAATAACAGTTTCAAATCTGGACTGTACTGCCTTAACCCTGGTTTGTTTCTACGCTGGTATTCTCCAATCCAAGAAATACACCTTCTTCACATTTAAATGCTCCAGTAAGAGATGCTCACATTATCTTTGATTTTCCACATCTGTGATCTCCCTTATTTAATTGCTTAAGACATAATGTTATTTTTTTCCTCAAACTGTATTTCCGTCTAAATTTTCTACCAAAACCCTAGCATAAATGTTCTTTTTTCATCTTTGATGATAATAATATCCCCTGAACAATTCCTGCTTCCATTTTGCCCAAATTGGTAGCTGGAATTATCTTTTGAAGTAAATCTAATTAGGCTACTTTTGTAGAAAACACTCCACTCACTTTATTTGCTATCCCTGTGATTTGAAGCATAGTGTTTTATGCCTGTTGGATTCAGGTTATCTATTTATAAAGTACAGCAGTAAATGCCCCTAC
>PVJX010037426.1:0-16952 GCA_004027295.1 Dolichotis patagonum
TTGAATCCCTTCCCATAAGGTAGGCGGCTTACAGTAATAGCACTGGAATGAAGAGCGGCTTCAGGCAGGAAAGGTTAAACATTTTTAAAATGCAAACCAGATAAATTTTTAAAAGCCTCAAAATAGTCTTGGAGCCACAATGCCTCTGTGCAGTCCCCAGCCATTCTCTTAACAAAAGACAGTCCTCTCCCGTGCAGGCTTCTCATTTGTCAGAGAAGAGATTCCTGTCTCCTCAGCGGCACGCTCTGTATAATTTAAGGTGACTCACTGCACAAGGAAGTTCACCTTCCATTAGCGTGTTTTCTTTGGTAAGCACTCTCTTGCAAGTGCTATAGTGTAAACATGAGTGCCTACGAATATGAACATTTATTAAATAGCACTGATGAATATTTCAATACCTCGGGGAGAGCAATTCACAGCTCAATCATTCAGGCTGTTTTAAGTGCAGCATAGGACAATTCCACTACATCTTCCATTAATATTTAATTGCCCATTTTATTCTGTTTACCTTTTTGGTTAATATATAATTTAAAGCCCTTCTACTAAAAGGGGGGAAGAAAAGAACAGCTGTTCATCTGCTTTTAACAAATCTCTGGTGAGAGCTTTTACCTCATTTAAAATTCATTGCAAAGAGTTTTTTATTTAATATCAGTAACACAAAACCTCAGGTATTAAAAGTAAAACTTGGAAGCAGCTCTCATGCAGAAAGCCTGGCTGTGACTTGGGCTTGATTACACATCATTCCTGAGTGGCAGGCATTGACAGGAAACGTCTGCATCGCCAATGACAGCGCCGTGTGCCATGTCTCCCTGAAACAGAATCACCGTAACTCGACCTGACACATTCTGACAACATGTCGGAAGGCTGTTATGCACCCTGCAGAAAGTGAGTCCTGTCATCCCAGCAATGCAGACTTTACTGATGGGATAAAACCCATTTGTGCTCGCTAAAGGACCAGGGAGTCAGATATGTGTGTGGCCTCGAGGAGCCAGAGAATCCCTGAGGCACGAGCCATTCACTTCTCCTTGGCCCTCCCTTGGGGGCTGCTGCCAGCCCCCCTCTGTGTGTGGAGACTCCCAAGGCTCGTCTCTTGTCAGCTGTTGGCCTGGCCCCGAGTTAACTGCAGTGTCTGTGTCTGTCAGGAGTTTGTCCTGAGCCGGATCCAACGGCAGGACCCTGACATTTATGACAGCTGGCCCTGCTGCCTGGGGTTGCAGGCCAGTGCGTAACATCCACCCCAGCGGATGGCCCTGTCCTGCCATCCTCGATCATCTGGAATCAGTTGCTTTCCAGGACAATGAGCTGTATAATCTCCTGATTTTCCTGCTCAACTAGATTTCTGCTGTGGATTCATTCCTCCTGTCTGTACTGCGCGGCCTTATTTAAGTATTTGCAGCATGGCGAGCCAGCAGCAGTGAGAACTTTGGAAACACCATCACCACCAGTGTCCAACTCCTGTGTTACTTCTCCGGTTCTCTTCTCTGCTGTTGCCTCACTTCATTCATGCTTTCCCCAGTCTCTGCTGAGTTTGCTTTGTTTTTTTCTCCATCAGACTCTGTTAATAGAAACTCTTATATAACACTTCTTTTCACTCCTTCATTTATTCATTCACAAATATTTGCTGAGCATCTGAGGCAGGGATTGTTCATTGTGTCAGAAATACAAGAATATAGTAAGGAGGAAAGGACAGAGACATCTGCCTTTATGAAGTTACACCGAGGAGGACTGACCTGAGCTTTGCCAGTGGCTCACTTAGGTGCAGTGGTGCTATACCCCTGTCCTCGATGCTGGGGTGCCCTTCTGGAGGTTCCCAGAGCACCTCATAATTTAACAAGAAAGAGACAGAACTCAAATATTCTTATAAGTCGATTGCATAGATATCCCTAGTTGTTTACTGCTCCTCCTGCCAGCATTTCCCATGATGTACCCTGTAAGGTAACGTCTACTTCTCCACCTCTTGATGCTGTGTTACTTGCTTTGGCCAATAGAATGGGATAAAGGAATTTGTGTCACTACTGAGTCAAGGCCTCAAGAGGCTTGTTTGCTTCTCTGCTCATTTGGGCCCTGCTTCTGTCTGACCTAGCCTGTGGGTTGATAAGAGATTACATGGAGTGGGGTGATGCAGCCCCACCTTCCTATACCAGCCAGACTCCTGGGCGTGGAGGGGCCCGGCCTAGGTCAGAAGAAAGCCGAAAAATAGCTGCCACGGGAGTAGAGTGATCCCAGGCGCCGAGGACAGAGGCTGACTTTCCCACATGCTTGTGGGGAGGAAGGGACAATGTTTCTGGTCACTAAGTGTAAGAGTGGCTTGGATGCTTAATAGCTAATTGATAGTTACATACTCATATACTTCCGACTTTCCTCGTCCTGTGTTAAACCCTGATCAGATTTTACAATTCAATGGCTTGGACTTATTTCTGAAAGTTTTTTCAGGTTTTAAGGCCAGGCACCTGGATCAAATCCCTTAAAACTTGAGTTTAGACTACAGTGAACTAGAAAGAAAATGAGAACCAAAGGCCAAAGGAAGAGGAAAGATATGGTTTAAATTCATTGCAAGAGAGAATTGGGTGGCAGTTTGGATTGATTTATATCTCATCAGCAAGGGCTCACATATCTCTGGGTGTAGTTATTTACCAGCTTGAGTGGAAAAACTGATGTCATGATGTAAGTGTACACAGCTCAAATTGTTGCTACAATTCATATTTCCACCTCTCTTCCTCTATTATTGCCATATATATTCAGTTATAGAAGTTAGGTGGCTTGGTAGGAAGACCTATTAAGTCATCCTACTTTTCCCCATGAGCCATATCTGAATTTCTACCCATAGTATATCTTCACTCTCTTCAATATACAGTAGTTGAAAATGGCTTGAGCAATGGTTGACCCTAAAAGCTTTAACTGGAAATATATTCTATAAGCACTTACCGGAAGAGAAATTTATGCAGAAAAAAATAATTAAAGTTTTATCTGACCAAAACCCACACAAGCAAGGAAATTCAAAGTAACGATCAGACTTTCTTCCTCCCTATCTCCTTTTTGGTCTTAGTGTTTTTCTGCAGAAGTATTAGATATATCTCGGTGGAGCCAGAGAAATAGATCAGGGCTAGGGTTGAGTCTAATACTGACTCAGGGACTACTTCAATTACATGACTTATCTGAATTTTATAGATATGATCAAATCCTGAAAAGTTTTATCAGGACCAGCAAGATCCAGATGATTTTTGAGAAGATTTGATCCAGAGAGAATCACAGTGCTCCGTTTTGTTGTAAATGAGCCCATGTAAAAAATCTTACAGCTTGCAAATTATAACTTCAAGAGTCTCAAGTACTACATTCTAACTGTGTTTTCTTATTGCAATTTTATATAGAATATGCTTATTCTGCAAATTTCAAAGTGCATTAATTTCTGAGCTGTCCCAGCTGGTGAAGACTCTGGAAATGGGGCGACCCAGGTATCAGTCTCACTTATAGGTAGCATGAATTTGGTTATGGTTACCTACACACTTGAAATCTCAATGTTCATATTCTGATGATGGCAAGAACAAGACTGTTTTCCTAGAATGGTTATTAGGATCAAATGAGACTGTGCATTGAAGGAGACAGACCCTATTTCCCCAAGTGTGTTTTGTCCAGTGTTGATAGGGGCTGTGTGTACTCTGTATCATGTAAAAGTGAACAGTTTTGTCTTAAAACTATGTGGAATTCTTAATATACAAAGTCTTATTTCCTAGATCCATTCACTGTGCCATAATATTAGTAGGACAAATGATTTGTTAAAAAATGTGTACTGTTTGGGTTTTGATCTACAATGTCTCCTGAAGACCATACATTGGGGTTTGGTTGCCAGTGGATAGGCTTTCAGGAGATGATTGAATCCTATTATTTTTTCTTTCCTAAAAAATTGGAGCCAGAAGACTGTGGACTGAAATCTCTGAAACCACGAACCAAAATAAACATTTCCTCTTTAGATTGATTTATCTCAGGTGTTTTATCACAGCAATAGAAATCTAACACAAATATTTCTGAGTAAGTTCTCAAAAATACCAGTGTACTTTCCTGTTGTTTATCATAGACTAGTCCCAGTGCCTTTTATATATTTATTAGTATGTTTATTTATTCACTAATTTCTAACTATGATTTTTAAAAGATATTTTTGAGGTTGGCAGTATCAGACAGAATAAGAAAAATAAATAAAAATAGCACTTCCTCTCATTCTATAATTGTTAGCATTAAAAAATTCCTATGGTTATAAAATTCAAATAAGACTCAAATATAAGGAATGAAAAATAAAAATCATACTACATAGCATTCAAATGATCTAAATTCAAGACACTGACAATATCAAATACTGGCAAGGATGTAGAGGAGCAGGAACCCCCAGCTAGTATTGGTGGGAACAGAAAGTGGTGCAGCCATATTGGCGCTAGTTTGATTTGTTAATTTCTTATAGTCTAGTAGTTGTGCTCCATGTATGTGCTCACACAAACTAACAACTTTGGTTCACACAAAAACCTGCACATAGAGATTTGTAGCAACTTTATTCATAGCTGCCAAAATTTGGAAGCAACCCGGATGTCTTTTCATAGGCGAATAGAAACATACTCTATGGCCATCCAGACAATGGAATACTATTCAGCACTGAAAAATGAGCTATCATGCAACACAATGACATTGGAATGCATATCGCCATCTGAAAGAAGTCAGTCTGAAAGGCTACATGCTATACATAACATTCTGGAAAAGACAGAAGTGAGGAGACATCGAAGCGGTCGGTGGTTGCCAGGGGTTAGGGTGCGGGAGAGTGAAGAGTCAGAGCACGGACGGAGGACTCTCAGGGCCCTGGAACTGCTCTGTGTGACGCAGACTGGTCGATGTGTGCCAGTGCCTGTCTGTACAAACGCACTGGATACACCTGGCCGAGAGGCGGCCCTGAGGTCACGGAGGAGCGCAGGGCAACTGTGGCGTGTCAGCGGACAGGCCCTGCGTTCTACGGGGCTCTGGTAGTGGGCAGACGGTGCCCAGGAGCCCTGGAGGGCCACAAGGCCCGTGAGAACCTGGGTCACTTCCCACTCAACTTGGCTGGGAACTGAACAGTGACATTTATTTCAAAAAGTCTCTCTCCCACATTGAATTTACTTTCTAAAGGGAATTGAGTCTGGCATGTTTTTTCAGGTATAATTGTTTACATAGACCATCAGTACAGGTGAATTTATGTGCGTTATGCATGTTTTTTTATGCGTAAAACATGTGTTCATTTGTATTTCAAACGTTGTGGTTCCAGTGGTAAAAGTGGCTTTTCATATTGATTTGGATCTATATTTTGCAGTTTGAATAAGATTAAGGCACTTTTGATTACTGCTTATTCTCACATATTGTATTCTGTGCATGTATCCTTTGCTTATTTTTCTATTGAGTTGTTCATTTCTTAAACTTGTTGGATTTTCTAGATCCTCATACACTAACGAAATCATGTTCATAGTAAGGCTATGTGAAATTAAGTGCTTTATATAATAGGTATTATAAAAATATTTAATTTTGTCCACATCTGTTAGTTAATTTTTACTTTAGAAATGTAAAATTTTCATAATAATTTATTCTGTTTTATGTGCTGTTAATCATGTGCTCTACATAGGAAGATCTTTATTTTAGGATTAAAATATCTGTATTTGTACTTTATTGAGAACTATTTAAGATACTTTTCCCCATTAAATCTTTGATAAAATTGAAATTTATTTTGATAGAAGGAAAAAAAGAGAGCCGACCTGGTGCTCACTTTGGCAGCACATATATTAACCTTAGGATTTCCAGTTAGCTGCATAATTATTCTGATCTCAGTTAAAGTAATTCTGCTTTTCTCAGGTGATTAAAAATTCCACACTTAAATTAATGTCCCTTATATATTAGCTATATACCTCTGAACATGCTAGTAAATTACTTGGTGTGTTGCTATTCAGAGCCATTCTTACCATCTTGTTCCCAGGTTAGGTTTACCAAAAAGTGAATAAACACCTTTTGAAAAAGAGAATATGCTGTGTTTTATAAGATTTAAGATTTATTACAAATATTAAAAATTTAACATTAACAATTTACAATTCAGATGTTTGACATCTGACAAAGACAGACTGAATGGGCAGGTTTTACTGTCATGTATTTATAATTCTAGAATTTAAAAAGTTACATGAGCGCCATAAAACTGCAAACAACAAAGTCAATACAATTTATGAAATACTCCCTGTAAAATTCCTATCATGAGCCAATCTTAATGTTCCCATTTAAAGGTAGGTAAAAAGAAAGAAACAACCAAAAGTGAATCAGTTCAAGGACCAAAATCAAAGTCTCAAAGACAAAAGTGCTCTGCTAGATATTCTCACACCGGAAAAAGCAAGATGGGCTGTTCTCATCATGGGGAAGTGAAAGGAGAAATCGTAGATGATGGTGAGACCTGGCAGGGAATGGTGACCCTTAACAGAACTTTCTAACATGGCTAGACTTCACTTCAAGCATTTTGCTTTGACTATAATGACCCCCCTGAGATGATTGAATTAGAAAATTTTTAAATAAATCAACCTTTATTGAAGCTTTAAACTGTGGAGTGGGCCAGAGTTACACCCTTTATTCTTGGGCAGCACCAGTTATGCTTCTGAGTTTCTCTGTTTTCCTACAGGAACATGGGAGTGGATCGTACTCTAATTGTACATTGCAAATGTCAAAAAGCACAATACATGTACCATTTCCTTTCTGATTCCATCTTTTCTAAATGTTCTTTCATCCAAATTCAACTGATTATTTGGTTGTCACTTCTGTTAAAGTGATGATAATTCTATACAAGTATGAAACTCACTATCTAAATCCCTTGCTTTTTACGAAAATAACGCAAATTTACAAAATGAATCTCTATAAATCCTGGGCTATTTCTTTTCCATTTGTCTCCATGTTGCTTATCGGAATTTATCAGATTAAAGATACTCTGTCTTTATCAGCAGTACCACTATTCTACCCAGTTCTGAATTCTCCTGCTTTCAGTGGAAGAAATCTGATCCCCAAATGGGACAAATCTCTAGTCTTTTATATCTGTAAAGACAGCTGCAAGTAATCATTTAGTGTCTCTGCTATTTCCTTTTCCATTGTCTCTAATTCCCCGTTATTACTGTAAGTGCACATAATTTTTCCTTGATGTTTGTCCTTTTAAGCACACATTGTGCTTCCAAAACATTTTGTTTTAAATTCTTGAATGTTCTGCTTTTTCTAGTACTTAGTACTTAATTTTCATCCTTTAGCATTTGATTACTTATTTTCAGTGTTTCTCTTTATAAGTCAGACTTTCTTTTTATCTGATTCCTTATTCTTCTTGCTTTATTTTTAACTTCTCATTATATGGCTAATTCAATATGCAGAAGAAAGTAACAAAGTGCCTCTTCTATTTCACCACAGGTAAATCCCTGTGAGCCCAGGAGAAAAATCCTTCCAGGTGCTCCACAAAGCAGAGGAGTTCTGAAGCCGCAGAGCAGGTTCTTCTACTTCTCCTTCATTCTGAGAGCCTGGGAATGCTCCTGCCTGGCAGCCTCTACCCAGCAGACTGGCAGCCTGGCATATTTGAATTATTCTGAGAGCTCCCACTGGTTCAGTTACATCTGGAGTCCTCACTCTTAAAGGCATCTCTGTATCCTAGAATCTCTGTAAGCCTGCTGCTAAGTGATTTGTAACCTGTGCACCTCAATCTGAATCCTAGAGACACCCTCCCTCACCGAACACCCGCTTTGCTTCAAGTTGTGCTAAGGAGCACAGTGCACGCTTTATGTCCTAGACTGTCAGCACCCTTGACAGTTCTGCTCCCCACCACCGCCCTGCTTCCCTGCTGGATCGATATTAGCTAAGCAGCTGTACTTGTATAACCCCTGATCTGCGAGGTACCCACATTGTGAGCTTGCTTATAAATTACCCCAGACAAGGGGCCTTGGAGGCAGCCCACTTCCGGGATGCCTCCTATCTCTCAGGAGGTATGCCTGTTCCTCAGTGAGCCTTTCCTACTCTTAACCTCTTTTGTTGTTTGCAATTCATTCTTCAATTTCAGGGCACATGAACTTGGCGCATCTAACATCTAGCAGGTTGGGAGTTTTATTTCTCCTCTAGCAATATTTCATATATGAAGATATTAAAGATAATTTTTAAGACGTTTTGTTCCTCACATAATCTCTACTTTCTCCAAGTCTCTTTTATTTATTTCCCTAGGATGTTTCACAATCCTTAAATCTGTACTCATACTGAGGAAAAGTAGGATATCATGTTCTGGAAACTCTGAGCACGTAAGTGAAACTAAAGGCAACAGTCTTACGTTATGATGACCTGGTGGGTCTGGTACTGCAGAACTGATTTCTGCACTAGTTTTTCTCGTCTTATTGTCTGAACAGTCTCTTCATAAGAGACCTACATACATCTTACTTCCCTGGGTCTTAGTTTCATAGACTTTGAAACAGCTTTAGAAAAATGTCTGAAGTTCCTTTTCTAACTCAAATACTTGATTATGCTCGGTATCTTTATATCCTTTTAAGTAGAATTCAATGATATGATAATAACAAATTCATACCCCAAACAGTTGCACTTGGTAAGAGTTAAAATTTCACTAGAATATGGCTAGATTTTGTTTAAGTAAGGATCTAATTAGGAGATCCAGTATAGCCACTCAGAGCAGAAAGAGCTCAGAGGCCTTGGATATTCTGAAAAGGGAGAGGCAGTCATACCCAGACAGAGATAGTCAATCTGAAGGACGAATCCTATGGACCAAACCAAATTTGTTGAAAAAGAGAAGTAGTGCCACACTGGTCCTGCCTTCCCCATTGTCCCCTGAACAGACCATCTGGGGAGTGGGAATAGTGGCCTGGAGGAAGGACCAGCACTAAGGAGGACAGACTTCTGGGGCAGGGAAGCCAGGAATGGCACCCAGGTAAAGGAGAGAAAGTGACACAGAAATAGGCAGTCCTCCACTGTCCTCCCAAGCACTAGGGAAAACTGTCCCAGCAGCGTCCTACCACGTGCCTACCACCCAGTGTTGATGAGGGAGCCCCACCCTGAGCAGAGAGACGTTGAACACCATGAACAGTGGGCCGCGCTGGACCACTGGCTGGACCCATCAGTCCATGAGTAAGGGGAGAGTCAGCAGAGCTGGTCCAGAGTGGGCACTTTGCTACTGTTTCCCCAAACACTAGGAAGAGACAGCAGGAAATCTGACCAAGACTTTCCTTCCTCCTCATCCCAGACTCACAACTAACAGCGTACTCTGTAAGGAGCACTGATGAAAAGGTAAAAGTGTCAAAACAAGTTTTAATGCTTTCTATTTGATCTGTGGATGCTGTTACAACCAGTAGAAATTCTCTCCTTACAACACTGTGACTGGATCCCATGCAATTAAACTGAACAGGATACAGTAGTGAACAATACCTTTTAACAAATGAAGCCAAGAGTGTATCACTAGAAAATGGTATAATCTTCACTCTAATTAGCCACAACTCTTAGCACACACATGAACACACACACACACACACACACACACACACCATGAAAAACAAGGCCATATAATGCTTATGAAGACTCCCAAGTCTCCCAAAGCAGATCCAAAGAGCACCAATGGAGAGGAAATAAAATAGCAAATAGCTTCATGAAGTAATAAAAGAAGAAAAAAAGATCACAGATACCATGAAAAAGATGAGAGAAAGGAAATCTGATCCAATAGCTACTAAATGCTAAGAAGACTAACCTGAGGTTAATTAGAGTTAAAGAGAAATTGAGGACAGTTCGTATGGAATTAAAAAAAATCTATTCACAGTAACCATATCAGAAAACTTTCCAAGTATGAGAGTAAAAATATCAGCATAGAGGTACACAAGGTTTACAGTACACCAAGTAATTACAATGAAAAAAGAAACTAACACGGACACATTATAGTCAAAATCCCAGAATTCCAATGCAATTTAAAGTTAAAAACTGAGGACAGAAACTTATAAGCTGCCAGAAAAAAAGCCAGAATCACTTGCAAAGATAATCTCAGTAGGTTTACAGCAGACTTTTCAACACAAACTGTAAGGGTCCAAAGAGCTTGGAGTAAAGTGTTTGAATTTTTAAAAGAAAATGACTTTGAATCCAGTTCAAGATATACTGAAAAAGTATCTTTTAAAACTGATGAAGAAATTATATTCCATGAAGAGAACACAAGAAATCCATGAACACAAAACCAGAACTCCCCAAAATACTTAAGAATATCCCTGACATATACAATGAAGCCAAAAAGCTAAAACACCTGGGGGAATCAACACATCAATCAGAATGATCAGTGAAGCAAAAATGTGAAAGATAAAGTAGTCAATAACTGAAAAATAACACAATGATAGGAATGACAATACCTATCAGTAATATTCTTAGTGAAAATGACCTCAACTCACCAATTAGAATACACTTATTGGCAGACCAAATCAAACAACAAAACCCAACTATTTGCTGCCTAGGAGAGACTCATTTAATAAAAAAGAATTCGTAGACTAAAAATCAAAGGATAGAGAACAATAGTCTATGTACCAGAACCCAGAAAATCAACATGGGTAGCTATCATCTTCTCAGCCAAAATTAACTTTAAGTTAAAAAGGATCTGAAGAGGAAAAAAGTCATGACATATTAGTTAAGGAACAATGAACAAACATTATGGGAATAAAAGACTGAATAAATACCAACACAGGCATGGGAGCCCTTAGTACCCTACTGTCACAATTAGATCAAGCAAACAATAAAAAGAAATAAATAGCAAAGCTAAGCTATTCCTTTAAACAAATGGACTTAGCCGATGTCTACAGAGCATTTTACCCTACTACAACACAGTATGAGTTCTTCTCAGCAGCAACAGCACTTTCTGCAAAACAGACCAAGTACTAGTCCATAAAGCCTGCTTAAATAATACGAAAGAATTGAAATACTCCTGTGAATCTGATGACATCATGGTGCACTGAGACTAGAAACCAATTGCAAAAGAAACTGCAGAAATTTTATAAACACTGGACATTAACACTACAGAAAGTGGGTCACAGAAAAATAAAATCAAGGAATAAACAGTTCCTAGAATCAAACAATATACCAGAACCTGTGGGACACAACTAAAGCAGTCTTTTTTTTAAAACTGGAAATCAAATTTGCCAGCAGACACTGTATCACTGAGCAGTATCCCTTGTGCCTGATAGCAAATTTAAGAGGAAAGTTAGTTATGTGAATGCTCAAGTTAGAAAACAGAGAACTCAACGTAATAATCCACATCAAGATCACAGAAAAACAAAACAGTTCAAAGTCAAACCTAATACAAAGAAGAAAATCATGAAGATCAGAGCAGAAATTAATGATAGTAAGGCTCAAATTTTATATAAAGAATCAATAGATCAAAGAGCTGTGAAAAAATAAACAAAACAGACAAATCCTTTGCCAAACTCACCAAAAGAAGGAAAGACACATATAAAGGCAATTGGAAATAAAAAAGATGAAATTACAACAGATGCAACCAGATATCTAATAACAAGCAATGAAATTGAGGCAGTTAAAACAACAACACAAAGCAATACAAAACAAACCTTCCAATTAAGAAAAGGCCAAGACTTGATGGACTCATGATAGAATTCTGTGAGAACTTCAGTGAGGATATAGCATCAATAATTCCCAAACTAACGAAATTGAAAAGAAAAGAGTACTTCCAAACTCATTTCTGAAGCTAGCATTATCTGTATTCTAGAACCAGACAGAGACCAAGCTAAGAAGAAAACTACATTCTCTTGAATGAACATATATACGAAAATCCGTATTCTACAAACAATGCAACAAATTATCAAAAGATCCTCACAGCCAAGTAGACTTCACCGCGGACGTGCGAGAAAATCAGTAAATGTAGTATACCAGATGAAGACAAGCAAAGATAAAACTCACACACCATTTCAACAGATGCAGTAAAATTCATTCATGATTTTGAAAAAACCCTAAAAGGGCCGGGTTTTAGCTCAGTGGCATAAGCGCCTGCCTTGCAAGCGCGCTGTCATGAGTTCGATCCCTGGTACCCCCACCCAAAAAACAGAAACCCCTAAAGAAATAGATACAGAGGAACTTATCTCAAAAGCCATTTATGAGAAGCCTATTACCAACATCTTGTTAAATGGGAAAAACTGAAAGTTTTCCTCATAAAATCAGAAATAAGAAAAGGATGTGCACTGTTGCCACTCCTGCTCAACATAGTGCTCAAAACATTAGCCTGGACAGTCAGGCAAGAGAAGGAACCAAAAGGACACAGAAAGGGAAGAAGTCAAATGATCATTATTTGTACATGGCATGATCTTCTACAAAGAAAACCCAAAACAGTTCCGCCAAAAGGCTAGGGAACTAAGGAACAAGTTGAGCAAGATAGCAGGAGATAAAATCAACACACAAAATCAATAATATTCCTGTGCATAAATAATGAACTGTCTGAGGAATTAGAAAAACAATGCCATTCACAATAGCATCAAGAAAAATGAAATATTTAGGAATTAACCTAACCAAGGAAGACTTTTACAAAGAGAAATATATATATACATATATGTATATATATGTATATGTATATATATATATATATATATATATATATATATACACACACACACACACACACACACACACACATACTGTTCCTTCCTGGATAGGCAGAATCAGTATTATCAAAATAACCATACTACCCAAACTCATATATACATTTAATGCCATTAGAATTAAAATAACAGCAGCATTCAGCACAAAACTAGAAAAAACTATCCTAAGATTTATTTTCAACCAGAGAGACTTGAAATAGCAAAAGGAATGTTAGGCAAGGAAAACAAAGCAGGAGACATCATAATCCTGGACTTCAAGTGCCAGTACAAAGCTACAGTGATAAAAAGCAGCATGGTAATGGCGCAAAAACAGATTTTCAGATAAAAGTGAAACAGAATAGGAGATGAAGAAACAACCCCAGGCACATTAAGCCATCAGCTGTTTAACAAAGACCAAAAACATATGCTGGAGAAATGAAGCCTCCTTAGTAACTGGTCCAGGAAAAGCGGGTTGCACACTTGGCAAGAGATCAGATCTAGACCCGTATCTGTCACTAAATAAAATCAACATGGATCAAAGACAGAAACTAAAATAGAAACATTTATTTTTCTGGATGATAAAATAGGTAAATTTCTTAAAGACATAGACACAAGAAAGAACTTCCTAAACAGAACCCAGTTGCAGAAGAAATAACATCAAGAATCAAGAAATGAGATTATATCACATTAAAAACTTTTTCACAGCAAAGGAAAGAACAGAGTGATGAAGTGATCTACAGAATGGGATTTTTTCTAGCTATTCCTCTGACAGAGGACTCATATCTAAAATTTACAGAGAGAAAAAATATCACACCTCCAAAATAAAAGAACCAATCAAAAAGTGAGCATCTGAAATAAATAAACATTTTTCAGAAGAAGTACAAATGGCTAATACATGGAAAGTGCTCAGGGTCTCTGGCCACTAGAGAAATGCAAATTGAACCAACATCGCGATTCTTCTTACTCCAGAAAGAATAACTGTCATTAAAACAAAAGTGCTGGTGAGGCTGCAGGGATGCAGCGGAAAAAGGCACTCGTGTACATTGCTGAGGGGAATATGAACTGGTGCAACCACTGTGGAAAGCAGGATGGTGATTCCTTAAACACCTGAAACCAGAAGCTTCTTTTGACCCAGCTAGTCCCCTTCGGGGTATCTGCCAAAAGACTCAAAGACATCATACCACAGAGATACAATCCTGTCTGTAAAGTGCAACTCACAACAGCTAGAGCTGGGAAGCAGCCTACACAGCCATCGCCGGACGAGTTGGTAAAGGAAATGTATTTATGCACAATGTAGCACTAATCTGTCATAAAGAAGGATAAATTTGCATCTTTATAACAAAATGTATGCACCCTGAAACTATAGTGTTAAGTGAGATAAATCAGACACCCACACTTAAATATCACATAACTTTTATTATATGAGAGACCTCCAATGAAAGAATTCAACAAATAAAAGATAGTAGGAGTAGGAAGATACATCTTTTGCAAATGGGGAGGGGGATGGAGAGCAGAGGGGGCAGAGAAAGAGGATGGAAAAATTAAGATATGTTAAGAGCAGGTACTTACCCTCAAAGATGAATGCAAACATTTTACGCTGCAAACGTGTACTAGTACAATTTTTAAAAAGAATTCAAAATTAAACGAGGTTTATAAGGGGATTATTTTTAAGGGTATGTATTTATAATATATGATGACCTTGCATTTTTAATTATGCCAATTTTACACAGATCCTGCATTAAAATAGTGAAATATACAGAAGAAAACTGTAATCTTGCCATGTAGGGCCTGATCATATCCAGGGAATCTTTGAAAATGACACCAGAAAAATAATTCTATTACAGATTTTTAGTCCCAATTTGCTGGATGCTTCTTCCACGTGCAGCTGGCTTTTGATTAATTTTACTAATGAGCACCACACATTGTTACAAACAATAGAAAAGTTATTTCAGACTTACATTGCAAAGGTTTCCTTCTTCAGTGGAAATGCTTGCATATATTTTTTCTTTTTAGCATTTTGATTCTTGGAGAAAGGAGTCAAAATTAGCACACTAGAAAATGAATTTAGATTTTTCTATTGATTTTTGTTGGAGCTTATCCTGATCTTTTTCTTTTTTCTGCTGCTATCACCATATATCCTAAGTTAGCAACTTCATAAAGAAAAGAGGTTTCATTTAGCTCATGGTTACAGGGAGATGATTCCAGCATTTGTTCAGGGTCTGGTGAAGGCCTCATGCTAAAAACGGAAGGGAAGCAGGCATGGTAAAGGAGAGGTTACACTGCAACAAAGAGACCAGGGCAGGTACCAGGCTTGCTTTAGAGTAACCCGGCCTCCCTAGAACCAGTCAGTTCCTGTGGGAGCCAAGCCCATCTCACATGAGACATCCATCCTCTTCCTGGCCTACTACCCCCCAACACACTGCAGCGCGTACGTAGGGCACCGAGCCTCCGTGTGAATTTTGGTGGGGACAAAGCACTTTCAGCCCACAGCAGAGCTTTGCTGTTTTCTGTTTGCTTGTTTAGCTTTTTAAAAATAGTAGCTAGCCCTTCTGGTGTACTGAGCCTTGTGCCAAAGCGTGCTCACCCTTTCAAGCTTTAGGGTGCTCTTTGGTATATTGAAAGCTTCAGGCACATTTCAAATCTTAGTTGACGTGTGTGTGTCTTCTGAAACGGTGTCACTGGGAAGCACCAGGTCATAGAGAAACTTGGTCTGCATCCGTACGTAAAATGCTAGACTTCCTGAGATTGACTGCATGTATTTTATGAAAGTGTATTTTATTTCTGAAAAGATAACTTGTGTTTTCCTTAGGGCAAGGAAAGTAAGTATTATGCCCACAGCCCTTTATTGTTTCTTCCTACCAGTCCTGAAGTCCTGAGTCGTTTGGAGCTGAGTCTTCACCAAGTGAGGTAGTTGCCCTCTCACAGACTAGGCTTCAGACTAGGGCTGAGGCTCTCCTGCGCTCCTGCCTGTCCAGCACGGCAGCATTCTTTCTATCAACTCTTTTCCCCTCTCTCGTCTTCTTTCCTAATAGAACACCACGCACCATCACCAACTTCCCTATCTGCACAGGAGCTTGAATTTTCCTGTCTCCGTCCTCCTGAGTTGAGCTTGTAGTTAGCAAAGCACCACATGCTTCTCCGGATTGCGGAAGCTCCTTCTCAGGCAGAGCCTCTTGCTTTGGGGCATCCCTCTTCCCAGGAGAAGAACTTGGTCACAAATCCAGTTATGTCCTTGCCCACATTTTTAAAAGTTTAAATGAAAGACATTTTAAGAAAAAAAGCCTGAAGAACAACGAAGCTGGTTGGTCTCTCATAGTGTAAATATAGCTACTGCCACAGGCCACAGCTAAGTTCCGGAGCTGTAGGATCTGTGACTCCCTGTCAGGTTAGTTTCACTTCTCCAGGGATTCTTGTCCTCAGTGTCAGGGACATTTTATGCCTAGGTAATTTCTAAAAGCAAAAGCAATACCAAAAGTGTAAATGTATGTAACATCTATGGAGAACCAACTATAATCCTTACTACTTTCATGTACAAACACTTATTTAACAAAACAGCTCAATGAATTGGGACTTAGCAGAATCCTCATTTGAAAGACAAAACTGAGGTTTAGAGAGTAAATAATTTGCCTAAAGTCAGGCAGCAAGCTTGGAATGGCCTCCAATTCTGCCTGACTCCAAAGCCCAGCTCTCTCTTATGAAAAGTGTCATCACCTCCTCCTCTGAATGTCTTAATGCTCCAAAATTATTCCTGAGATGTACAGTTTTGTTAGATTAAGTTGGAGTTTTTCTATTAAAAGCTATTGTTTTTGTCAGTTTGCAACAGAGAAGGTCCAGGTAATAATATTTTTTTTTATTTTTTTATTTTAAAGAGAATAAAACAAAAGACGGCAGAACAAAGCAGATCAGAACAGAACAACATAAGCAACACAGCACTTTACAATAAGACAACCAGACATTAACAGTAGTTATTAACATATCTCTTTCTCTGCTATAGTTGAGCATAGTTTCAAATGCAATAATATCAAACATAACAAAATAGTATAAAACCATTCAAAAGAATGAAAGAATTACAGAACATTCTGAACCGAATAATAGAGAATGATCAATGGCTACTATAATATCTCATTTTCAACAAAAAATTTGTTTATCACATATATTAAAATCCCAATAAGACACAACATGATAGAACCAATGGTAATAGCAGAGTAGAAGCATGGTAGGACTTCTAAGCAAGATGATATTAAATCAGCAATGGCTGCCATAATGTTTTGTTTTCTTCAAAACAGCTGTGCATACCATCACACATAATAAACTCAAACAAAACAGAATAAA